>JAXCGZ010006046.1:57500-75198 GCA_037179515.1 Halocaridina rubra
GGTTCATACTCAATTTTTTCAATATCCAACACATTATCTGTGAACACTAGATCAAGTAGTGATGGCTCATCCCCACCCCTGGCCCTTGTTGGTTCCATTACATGTTGGTGTAGGAAATTCCCTTGTACGCAATCTAGGAATCTTGCCCCGAATGAGTCCTCACCACTGTGTGGGTCAAGATTTATCCAATCTATCTCTTTATGATTAAAGTCTCCCATAATCAAAATCCTACATTTTTTTCCCGTGCCATGTTAACAACTGAGTTTATGACTTCAAGAGTACCTATATGACTTTCCTCATAAACTTCAAGCCTATTTTGGTTTCTTGGTGGGTTGTATACAACAGTTATTATAATGCTCTCTGACCCAGTATTTATGCGAGCAACAAGAAATTCCTTGAACTCACTTTCTATAGCCAAGTTTATTTCTTCGACTTGAATCCTTTCACTTATGAGCAGTGCTATCCCTCCACCAGTCCTCTCAGATCTTTCAACCCTTAGCATTCTGAAACCCTTAGGAAAAACTGTGACACTGTTTATGTCTTCACTCAACTTAGTCTCTGTAATTGCTTCTAAATCTGAATTACTGTTGTGAATCCTATCTTTTAATTCTACTGCCTTACCAGCAAATCCATCAGCATTTGTGTATAACAATCTTAATGATGCCCCATCCCCTGATCTTCTGTCATTATCTTCTTTATCTCCCCTTTGTCTGGAAGAACTCTGTAATGAAAATTTTTCTTCTCTTCTTCATTTCTTTCATCATTTAACCTTCTTGCCTCTTGCAACAAGTTTTTGATCTTTCCCATCTCTTCCTGTGTGTGTGTGTGTGTGTGTGATTACCTAATTGTGATTACCTAATTGTGTTTACGGGAAAGAGCCCAAAGCTCGTATCTTCCCGTCTCATGATCGGTTCCATTTTAGACTTAGTGATACTTATCATACCTGTCCTTAAAACTATGGATTGAGATAGCATTAACTACCTCCTTGCTTAGAGAATTCAAATTATCAACTAATCTTACACTGAAAAAGTATTTCCTTACATCCTGCAAAGAAGTTTTCTTACGAAGCTTCAAACTATGACCTCTAGTTCTAGAGCCAGCCATATCAAAATATCGATCCCTATCCACTCTATCATAACCATGAAGGAATTTAAAGACTGTCACCATATCCCCCCTCACTCTTCTAGCTTCGAGTGATGGTAAGTCTGTCGCATGACTTCCGTCATGCTGAAGCCAGAATCTGAAACTTGTAACAAATCTTGAGGGGTAAAGGTTGGTCGAGGGCACAGATATTTTATTACATGCCCTCACTTTTATTGTTTTGGGTACAGACCATGTTTCCCCTTGGGACCACCAAGATTTATGGCTAGGCACCTGGAACTAACCCCCGACGCCATGCACCCCCAAGAAGCCTAAAGGATAAGGGACCCTCGGATCTCGAAAACACCACAAGCCGTGAAGAGAAACGTGGGAGGCTTGTTTTCTGTGGTAAGGCCAATGTTTGTAGAAAGTGTCAAGGAGATATATGACCAGACCCGTGAGACTTAGCATCCGGCATCAAGTACCGGAAGAGGATGGGAAAGGCCAAGAAGTTAGCCATCCGACCGGGACTCGAACCTAGGACTTATAATTACTAAGTCAAGGCGCTACCAACTACACACCACAGAAGGAATAAAAGGAATCCAACCTTATAGCTTATATCTGCTATACTTTGGAATGAACGCATTCTATCTGAATGCCACTATGTTCATATTACAGATTCCCCAACCTCACTCGTGGCTTCATGTTCGCATTTAATTCAATTCCCAATCTCATTCGGTTCATACAATACTCCAATAAGCACATTATATATGTGAAAACATGAATCATTTTTTACCCCAACCAGGACTCGAACCTAGGACTTATAATTACTAAGTCAAGGTGCTACCAACTACACACCACAAAAGGTATAAAAGTAATCCAACTTTATAGCTTATATCTGCTATACTTTGGAATGAACTCATTCTAACTGAATGCCACTATGTTCATATTACAGATTCCCCAACATCACTCGTGGCTTCATGTTCGCATTTAATTCAATTCCCAATCTCATTCGGGTCAAACAATACTCAAATAAGCACATTACATATGTGAAAACATGAATCATATTTTACTCCGACCGGGACTCGAACCTAGGACTTATAATTACTAAGTCAAGGCGCTACCAACTACACACAACAGAAGGTATAAAAGGAATCCAACCTTATAGCTTATATCTGCTATACTTTGGAATGAACGCATTCTATCTGAATGCCACTATGTTCATATTATAGATTCCCCTACCTCACTCGTGGCTTCATGTTCGCATTTAATTCAATTCCCAATCTCATTCGGGTCATACAATACTCAAATAAGTACATTACATATGTGAAAACACGAATCATTCTTTACCCCGACCGGGACTCGAACCTAGGACTTATAATTACTAAGTCAAGGCATTACCAACTACACACCACAGAAGGTATAAAAGGAATCCAACCTTATAGCTTATATCTGCTATACTTTGGAATGAACGCATCATATCTGAATGCCACTATGTTCATATTACAGATTCCCCAACCTCACTCGTGGCTTCATGTTCGCATTTAATTCAATTCCCAATCTCATTCGGGTCATACAATACTCCAATAAGCACATTATGTATGTGAAAACATGAATAATTTTTTACCCCAACCGGGACTCGAACCTAGGACTTATACTTACTAAGTCAAGGCGCTACCAACTACACACCACAGAAGGTATAAATGGAATCCAACCTTATAGCTTATATCTGCTATACTTTGGAATGAACGCATTCTATCTGAATGCCACTATGTTCATATTACAGATTCCCCAACCTCACTCGTGGCTTCATGTTCTCATTTAATTCAATTCCCAATCTCATTCGGGTCATACAATACTCAAATAAGCACATTACATATGTGAAAACATGAATTATTTTTTACCCCGACCGGGACTAGAACCTAGGAATTATAATTACTAAGTCAAGGCGCTACCAACTACACACCACAGAAGGTATAAAAAGAATCCAACCTTACAGCTTATATCTTCTATACTTTGGAATGAACGCATTCTATCTGAATGCCACTATGTTCATATTACAGATTCCCCAACCTCACTCGTGGCTTCATGTTCGCATTTAATTCAATTCCCAATCTCATTCGGGTCATACAATAAACCAATAAGCACATTACATATGTGAAAACATGAATCATTTTTTACCCCAACCGGGACTCGAACCTAGGACTTATAATTACTAAGTCAAGGCGCTACCAACTACACACCACAAAAGGTATAAAAGGAATCCAACCTTATAGCTTATATCTGCTCTACTTTGGAATGAACGCATTCTATCTGAATGCCACTATGTTCATATTACAGATTCCCCTACCTCACTCGTGGCTTCATGTTCGCATTTAATTCAATTCCCAATCTCATTCGGGTCATACAGTACTCAAATAAGGACATTACATATGTGAAAACATGAATCATTTTTTACCACGACAGGGACTCGAACCTAGGACTTATAATAACTAAGTCAATAATAATAATAATAATAATAATAATAAACTTTATTTCCATTTTACAATGGGTATTCGTCAGCCAGGACAAGCCCCAACCCCCCACTGTGATGTCCACCCACAGCAGTTCCTGCCAGTAAACAGCTTAAACTCTCGGTCTTGGACGGGGACCGATCTTTCGACCTCGTGAATGCGAAGCCAGCGCGTTACCACTGTACTAGCCAGTCAAGGCACTACCAACTACACACCACAGAAGGTATAAAAGGAATCCAACCTTATAGCTTATATCTGCTATACTTTGGAATGAACGCATTCTATCTGAATGCCACTATGTTCATATTACAGATTCCCCAACCTCACTCGTGGCTTCATGTTCGCATTTAATTCAATTCCCAATCTCATTCTGGTCTTACAATACTCAAATAAGCACATTACCTATGTGAAAACATGAATCATTTTTAACCCCGACCGGGACTCGAACCTAGGACTTATAATTACTAAGTCAAGGCGCTACCAACTACACACCACAGAAGGTATAAAAGGAATCCAACCTTATAGCTTACGTCTGCTATACTTTGGAATGAACGCATTCTCTCTGAATGCCACTATGTTCATATTACAGATTCCCCAACCTCACTCGTGGCTTCATGTTCGCATTTAATTCAATTCCCAATCTCATTCGGGTCATACAATACTCAAATAAGCTCATTACATATGTGAAAACATGAGTCATTTTTTACCCCAACCGGGACGCGAACCTAGGACTTATAATTACTAAGTCAAGGCGCTACCAACTACACACCACAGAAGGTATAAAAGGAATCCAACCTTATATCTTATATCTGCTATACTTTGGAATGATCACATTCTATCTGAATGCCACTATGTTCATATTACAGATTCCCCAACCTCACTCGTGGCTTCATGTTCGCATTTCATTCAATTCCCAATCTTACTCGGGTCATACAATACTCAAATAAGCACATTACATATGTGAAAACATGAATCATTTTTTACTCCGACCGGGACTCGAACCTAGGACTTATAATTACTAAGTCAAGGCGCTACCAACTACACACCACAGAAGGTATAAAAGGAATCCAACCTTATAGCTTATATCTGCTATACTTTGGAATGAATGCAGTCTATCTGAATGACACTATGTTCATATTACAGATTCCCAAACCTCACTCGTGGCTTCATGTTCGCATTTAATTCAATTCCCAATCTCATTAGGGTCATACAATACTCCAATAAGCACATTACACATGTGAAAACATGAATAATTTTTTACCCCGACTGTGACTCGAAACTAGGACTTATAATTATTAAGTCAAGGCACTACCAACTACACACCACAGAAGGTATAAAAGGAATCCAACCTTATAGCTTATATCTGCAATACTTTGGAATGAACGCATTCTATCTGAATGCCACTATGTTCGTATTACAGATTCCCCAACCTCACTCGTGGCTTCATGTTCGCATTTAATTCAATTAACAATCTCATTCGGGTCATACAATACTCCAATAAGCACATTGCATATGTGAAAACATGAATAATTTTTTACCCCGACTGTGACTCGAAACTAGGACTTATAATTACTAAGTCAAGGCGCTACCAACTACACTCCACAGAAGGTATAAAAGGAATCCAACCTAATAGCTTATATCTGCTATACTTTGGAATGAACGCATTCTATCTGAATGCCACTATGTTCATATTACAGATTCCCCAACCTCACTCGTGGCTTCATGTTCGCATTTAATTCAATTCCCAATCTCATTCGGGTCATACAATACTCAAATAAGCACATTACATATGTGAAAACATGAATCATCTTTTACCCCGACTGGGACTTGAACCTAGGACTTATAATTATTAAGTCTAGGCGCTACCAACTACACACCACAGAAGGTATAAAAGGAATCCAACTTTATAGCTTATATCTGCTATACTTTGGAATGAACGCATTCTATCTGAATGCCACTATGTTCATATTATAGATTCCCCAACCTCACTCGTGGCTTCATGTTCGCATTTAATTCAATTCCCAATCTCATTCGGGTCATACAATACTCAAATAAGCACATTACATATGTGAAAACATGAATCATTTTTTTACCTGGACCGGGACTCGAACGTAGGACTTATAGTTACTAAGTCAAGGCGCTACCAACTACACACCACAGAAGGTATAAAAGGAATCCAACCTTATAGCTTATATCTGCTATACTTTGGAATGAACACATTCTATCTGAATGCCACTATGTTCATATTACAGATTCCCCAACCTCACTCGTGGCTTCATGTTCGCATTTAATTCAATTCCCAATCTCATTCGGGTCATACAATACTCAAATAAGCACATTACATATGTGAAAACATGAAACATTTTTTACCCCGACCGGGAATCGAACCTAGGACTTATAATTACTAAGTCAAGGCGCTACCAACTACACACCACAGAAGGTATAAAAGGAATCCATCCTTATAGCTTATATCTGCTATACTTTGGAATGAACACATTCTATCTGAATGCCACTATGTTCATATTACAGATTCCCCAACCTCACTCGTGGCTTCATGTTCGCATTTAATTCAATTCCCAATCTCATTCGGGTCATACAATACTCCAATAAGCACATTATATATGTGAAAACATGAATCATTTTTTACCCCAACCGGGACTCGAAGCTAGGACTTATAATTACTAAGTCAAGGCGTTACCAACTACACACCACAAAAGGTATAAAAGGAATCCAACCTTATAGCTTATATCTGCTATACTTTGGAATGAACGCATTCTATCTGAATGCCACTATGTTCATATTACAGATTCCCCAACCTCATTCGTGGCTTCATGTTCGCATTTAATTCAATTCCCAATCTCATTCGGGTCATACAATACTCAAATAAGCACATTACATATGTGAAAACATGAATCATTTTTTACCTCAACCGGGACTCGAATCTAGGACATAATTATTAAATCAAGGCGCTACCAACTACACACCACAGAAGGTATAAAAGGAATCCAACTTTATAGCTTTTATCTGCTATACTTTGGAATAAACGCATTCTATCTGAATGCCACTATGTTCATATTATTGATTCCCCAACCTCACTCGTGGCTTCATGTTCGCATTTAATTCAATTCCCAATCTCATTCGGGTCATACAATACTCAAATAAGCACATTGCATATGTGAAAACATGAATCATTTTTTTACCTCGACCGGGACTCGAACGTAGGACTTATAGTTACTAAGTCAAGGCACTACCAACAACACACCACAGAAGGTATAAAATGAATCCAACCTTATAGCTTATATCTGCTATACTTTGGAATGAACGCATTCTATCTGAATGCCACTATGTTCATATTACAGATTCCCCAACCTCATTCGTGGCTTCATGTTCGCATTTAATTCAATTCCCAATCTCATTCGGGTCATACAATACTCAAATAAGCTCATTACATATGTGAAAACATGAATCATTTTTTACCCCGACCGGGACTCGAACCTAGGACTTATAATTACTAAGTCAAGGCGCTACCAACTACACACCACAGAAGGTTTAAAAGGAATCCAACCTTATAGCTTATATCTGCTATACTTTGGAATGAACGCATTCTGTCTGAATGCCACTATGTTCATATTACAGATTCCCCAACCTCACTCGTGGCTTCATGTTCGCATTTAATTCAATTCCCAATCTCATTCGGGTCATACAATACTCATATAAGCACATTACATATGTGAAAAGATGAATCATTTTTGACCCAGACCGGGACTCGAACCTAGTACTTATAATTACCAAGTCAAGGCGCTACCAACTACACACCACAGAAGGTATAAAAGGAATCCAACCTTATAGCTTATATCTGCTATGCTTTGGAATGAACGCGTTCTATCTGAATGCCACTATGTTCATATTACAGATTCCCCAACCTCACTCGTGGCTTCATGTTCGCATTTAATTCAATTCCCAATCTCATTCGGGTCATACAATACTCAAATAAACACATTACAAATGTGAAAACATGAATAATTTTTTACCCCAACCGAGACTCGAACCTAGGACTTATAATTACTAAGTCAAGGCGCTACCAACTACACACCACAGAAGGTATAAAAGGAATCCAACCTTATATCTTATATCTGCTATACTTTGGAATGAACGCATGCTATCTGAATGCCACTATGTTCATATTACAGATTCCCCAACCTCACTCGTGGCTTCATGTTCGCATTTAATTCAATTCCCAATCTCATTCGGGTCATACAATACTCCAATAAGCACATTACATATGTGAAAAGATGAATCATTTTTGACCCAGACCGGGACTCGAACCTAGTACTTATAATTACCAAGTCAAGGCGCTACCAACTACACACCACAGAAGGTATAAAAGGAATCCAACCTTATAGCTTATATCTGCTATGGTTTGGAATGAACGCGTTCTATCTGAATGCCACTATGTTCATATTACAGATTCCCCAACCTCACTCGTGGCTTCATGTTCGCATTTAATTCAATTCCCAATCTCATTCGGGCCATACAATACTCAAATAAGCACATTACATATGTGAAAACATGAGTCATTTTTTACCCAGACCGGGACTCGAACCTAGGACTTATTATTACTAAGTCAAGGCGCTACCAACTACACACCACAGAAGGTATAAAAGGAATCCAACCTTATATCTTATATCTGCTATACTTTGGAATGAACGCATACTATCTGAATGCCACTATGTTCATATTACAGATTCCCCAACCTCACTCGTGGCTTCATGTTCGCATTTAATTCAATTCCCAATCTCATTCGGGTCATACAATACTCAAATAAGCACATTACATATATGAAAACATGAATCATTTTTTTACCCCGACCGGGACTCTAACCTAGGACTTATAATTACTAAGTCAAGGCGCTACCAACTACACACCACAGAAGGTTAAAAGGAATCCAACCTTATAGCTTATATCTGCTATACTTTGGAATGAACGCATTCTGTCTGATTGCCACTATGTTCATATTACAAATTCCCCAACCTCACTCGTGGCTTCATGTTCGCATTTAATTCAATTCCCAATCTCATTCGGGTCATACAATACTCAAATAAGCACATTACATATGTGAAAACATGAATTATTTTTTACCCGACCGGGACTAGAACCTAGGAATTATAATTACTAAGTCAAGGCGCTACCAACTACACACCACAGAAGGTATAAAAAGAATCCAACCTTATAGCTTATATCTTCTATACTTTGGAATGAACGCATTCTATCTGAATGCCACTATGTTAATACTACAGATTCCCCAACTTCACTCGTGGCTTCGTATTCGCATTTAATTCAATTCCCAATCTGATTCGGGTCATACAATACTCAAAGAAGCACATTACATATGTGAAAACATGAATCATTTTTTAACCCCAACCGGGACTAGAACCTAATACTTATAATTACTAAGTCAATGCGCTACCAACTACACACCACAGAAGGTATATTAGGAATCCAACCTTATATCTTATATCTGCTATACTTTGGAATGAACGCATTCTATCTGAATGCCACTATGTTCATATTACAGATTTCCCAACCTCACTCGTGGCTTCATGTTCGCTTTTAATTCAATTCCCAATCTCATTGGGGTCATACAATACTCAAATAAGCACATTACATATGTGAAAACCTGAATCATTTTTTACCCCGACCGGGACTCGAACCTAGGACTTATAATTACTAAGTCAAGGCGCTACCAACTACACACCACAGAAGGTATAAAAGGAATCCAACCTTATAGCTTATATCTGCAATACTTTGGAATGAACGCATTCTATCTGAATGCCACTATGTTCATATTATAGATTCCCCAACCTCACTCGTGGCTTCATGTTCGCATTTAATTCAATTCCCAATCTCATTCGGGTCATACAATACTCAAATAAGCACATTACATATGTGAAAACATGAATCATTTTTTAACCCCAACCGGGACTCGAACCTAGGACTTATAATTACTAAGTCAAGGCGCTACCAACTACACACCACAGAAGGTATAAAAGGAATCCAACCTTATAGCTTATATCTGCTATACTTTGGAATGAACGCATTCTATCTGAATGCCACTATGTTCATATTACAGATTCCCCAACCTCACTCGTGGCTTCATGTTCGCTTTTAATTCAATTCCCAATCTCATTGGGGTCATACAATACTCAAATAAGCACATTACATATGTGAAAACATGAATCATTTTTTACCCCGACCGGGACTCGAACCTAGGACTTATAATTACTAAGTCAAGGCGCTACCAACTACACACCACAGAAGGTATAAAAGGAATCCAACCTTATAGCTTATATCTGCAATACTTTGGAATGAACGCATTCTATCTGAATGCCACTATATTCATATTATAGATTCCCCAACCTCACTCGTGGCTTCATGTTCGCATTTAATTCAATTCCCAATCTCATTCGGGTCATACAATACTCAAATAAGCACATTACATATGTGAAAACATGAATCATTTTTTAACCCCAACCGGGACTCGAACCTAGGACTTATAATTACTAAGTCAAGGCGCTACCAACTACACACCACAGAAGGTATAAAAGGAATCCAACCTTATAGCTTATATCTGCTATACTTTGGAATGAACGCATTCTATCTGAATGCCACTATGTTCACATAACAGATTCCCCTACCTCACTCGTGGCTTCATGTTCACATTTAATTCATTTCCCAATCTCATTCTGGTCTTACAATACTCAAATAAGCACATTACATAAGTGAAAACATGAATCATTTTTTACCCCGACCGGGACTCGAACATAGGACTTATAATTACTAAGTCAAGGCGCTACCAACTACACACCACAGAAGGTATAAAAGGAATCCAACCTTATAGCTTACGTCTGCTATACTTTGGAATGAATGCATTCTCTCTGAATGCCACTATGTTCATATTACAGATTCCCCAACCTCACTCGTGGCTTCATGTTCGCATTTAATTCAATTCCCAATCTCATTCGGGTCATACAATACTCAAATAAGCTCATTACATATGTGAAAACATGAGTCATTTTTTACCCCAACCGGGACTCGAAGCTAGGACTTATAATTACTAAGTCAAGGCGCTACCAACTACACACCACAGAAGGTATAAAAGGAATCCAACCTTATATCTTATATCTGCTATACTTTGGAATGATCACATTCTATCTGAATGCCACTATGTTCATATTACAGATTCCCCAACCTCACTCGTGGCTTCATGTTCGCATTTAATTCAATTCCCAATCTCACTCGGGTCATACAATACTCAAATAAGCACATTACATATGTGAAAACATGAATCATTTTTTACTCCGACCGGGACTCGAACCTAGGACTTATAATTACTAAGTCAAGGCGCTACGAACTACACACCACAGAAGGTATAAAAGGAATCCAACCTTATAGCTTATATCTGCTATACTTTGGAATGAACGCATTCTATCTGAGTGCCACTATGTTCATATTACAGATTCCCAAACCTCACTCGTGGCTTCATGTTCGCATTTAATTCAATTCCCAATCTCATTCGGGTCATACAATACTCCAATAAGCACATAACACATGTGAAAACATGAATAATTTTTTACCCCAACCGGGACTCGAACCTAGGACTTATAATTATTAAGCCAAGGCACTACCAACTACACACCACAGAAGGTATAAAAGGAATCCAACCTTATAGCTTATATCTGCAATACTTTGGAATGAACGCATTCTATCTGAATGCCACTATGTTCGTATTACAGATTCCCCAACCTCACTCATGGCTTCATGTTCGCATTTAATTCAATTCCCAATCTCATTCGGGTCATACAATACTCTAATAAGCACATTGCATATGTGAAAACATGAATAATTTTTTACCCCGACTGTGACTCGAAACTAAGACTTATAATTACTAAGTCAAGGCGCTACCAACTACACACCACAGAAGGTATAAAAGGAATCCAAACTTATAGCTTATATCTGCTATACTTTGGAATGAACGCATTCTATCTGAATGCCACTATGTTCATATTACAGATTCCCCAACCTCACTAGTGGCTTCATGTTCGCATTTAATTCATTTCCCAATCTCATTCGGGTCATACAATGCTCAAATAAGCACATTACATATGTGAAAACATGAATCATTTTTTACCCCGACCGGGACTCGAACCTAGGACTTATAATTACTAAGTCAAGGCGCTACCAACTACACACCACAGAAGGTATAAAAGGAATCCAACCTTATAGCTTATATCTGCTATACTTTGGAATGAACGCATTCTATCTGAATGCCACTATGTTCATATTACTGATTCCCCTACCTCACTCGTGGCTTCATGTTCACATTTAATTCAATTCCCAATCTTATTCGGGTCATACAATACTCAAATAAGCACATTACATATGTGAAAACATGAATCATTTTTACCCCAATCGGGACTCGAACCTAGGACTTATAATTACCAAGTCAAGGCGCTACCAACTACACACCACAGAAGGTATAAAAGGAATCCAACCTTATAGCTTATATCTGCTATACTTTGGAATGAACGCATTCTATCTGAATGCCACTATGTTCATATTACAGATTCCCTAAACACACTCGTGGCTTCATGTTCGCATTTAATTCAATTCCCAATCTCATTCGGGTCATACAATACTCAAATAAGCACATTACATATGTGAAAACATGAATCATTTTTTTACCCCGACCGGGACTCTAACCTAGGACTTATAATTACTAAGTCAAGGCGCTACCAACTACACACCAGAGAAGGTTAAAAGGAATCCAACCTTATAGCTTATATCTGCTATACTTTGGAATGAACGCATTCTATCTGATTGCCACTATGTTCATATTACAGATTCCCCAACCTCACTCGTGGCTTCATGTTTGCATTTAATTCAATTCCCAATCTCATTCGGGTCATACAATACTCATATAAGCACATTACAAATGTGAAAACATGAATCATTCTTTACCCCGACCGGGACTAGAACCTAGGAATTATAATTATTAAGTCAAGGCGCTACCAACTACACACCACAGAAGGTATAAAAGGATTCCAACCTTATAGCTTATATCTTCTATACTTTGGAATGAACGCATTCTATCTGAATGCCACTATGTTCATATTACAGATTCCCCAACGTCACTCGTGGCTTCGTGTTCGCATTTAATTCAATTCCCAATCTCATTCGGGTCATTCAATACACAAATAAGCATATTACATATGTGAAAACGTGAATCATTTTTTTACCCCGACTGGGACTCGAACCTAGGGCTTATAATTACTAAGTCAAGGCGCTACCAACTACACACCACAGAAGGTATAAAAGGAATCCAACCTTATAGCTTATATCTGCTATACTTTGGAATGAACGCATTCTATCTGAATGCCACTATGTTCATATTACAGATTCCCCAACCTCACTCGTGGCTTCGTGTTCGCATTTAATTCAATTCCCAATCTCATTCGGGTCATACAATACTCAAATAAGCACATTACATATGTGAAAACAAGAATCACTTTTTAATATGACCGGGACTCGAACCTAGGACTTATAATTACTAAGTCAAGGCGCTACCAACTGCACACCACAGAAGGTATAAAAGGAATCCAACCTTATAGCTTATATCTGCTATACTTTGGAATGAAGGCATTCTATATGAATGCCACTATGTTCATATTACAGATTCCCCTACCTCACTCGTGGCTTCATGTTCACATTTAATTCAATTCTTCTTATTCGGATCATACAATACTCAAATAAGCACATTACATATGTGAAAACATGAATCATTTTTACCCCAATCGGGACTCGAACCTAGGACTTATAATTACCAAGTCATGGCGCTATCAACTACACACCACAGAAGGTATAAAAGGAATCCAACCTTATAGCTTATATCTGCTATACTTTGGAATGAACGCATTCTATATGAATGCCACTATGTTCATATTACAGATTCCCCAACCTCACTCGTGGCTTCATGTTCGCATTTAATTCAATTCCCAATCTCATTCGGGTCATACAATACTCAAATAAGCACATTACATATGTGAAAACATGAATAATTTTTACCCCAATCGGGACTCCAACCTAGGACTTATAATTACCAAGTCAAGGCGCTACCAACTACACACCACAGAAGGTATAAAAGGAATCCAACCTTATAGCTTATATCTGCTATACTTTGGAATAAACACATTCTATCTGAATGCCACTATGTTCATATTACAGATTCCCCAACCTCACTCGTGGCTTCATGTTCGCATTTAAATCAATTCCCAATCTCATACGGGTCATACAATACTCAAATAAGCACATTACATATGTGAAAACATGAATCATTTTTTACACCGACCGGGACTCGAACCTAGGACTTATAATTACTAAGTCAAGGCGCTACCAACTACACACCACAGAAGGTATAAAAGGAATCCAACCTTATATCTTATATCTGCTATACTTTGGAATGAACGCATTCTATCTGAATGCCACTATGCTCATATTACAGATTCCCCAACCTCACTCGTGGCTTCATGTTCGCATTTAATTCAATTCCCAATCTCATTCTTGTCATACAATACTCAAATAAGCACATTACATATGTGAAAACATGAATTATTTTTTACCCCGACCGGGACTCGAACCTAGGACTTATAATTACTAAGTCAAGGCGTTACCAACTACACACCACAGAAGGTTTAAAGGAATCCAACCTTATAGCTTATATCTGCTATACTTTGGAATGAACGCATTCTATCTGATTGCCACTATGTTCATATTACAGATTCCCCAACCTCACTCGTGGGTTCATGTTCGCATTTAATTCAATTCCCAATCTCATTCGGGTCATACAATACTCAAATAAACACATTGCATATGTGAAAACATGAATCATTTTTTACCCCGACCGGGACTCGAACCTAGGACTTATAATTACTAAATCAAGGCGCTACCAACTACACACCACAGAAGGTATAAAAGGTATCCAACATTATAGCTTATATCTGCTATACTTTGGAATGAACGCATTCTATCTGAATGCCACTATGTTCATATTAGAGATTTCCCAACCTCACTCGTGGCTTCGTGTTCGCATTTAATTCAATTCCCAATCTCATTCTTGTCATACAATACTCAAATAAGCACATTACATATGTGAAAACATGAATCATTTTTTACCCCGACCGGGACTTGAACCTAGAACTTACAATTACTAAGTCAAGGAGCTACCAACTACACACCACAGAAGGTATAAAAGGAATCCAACCTTATAGCTTATATCTGCTCTACTTTGGAATGAACGCATTCTATCTGAATGCCACTATGTTCATATTACAGATTCCCCAACCTCACTCGTGGCTTCATGTTCGCATTTAATTCATTTCCCTATCTCATTCGGGTCATACAATACTCAAATAAGTACATTACATATGTGAAAACATGAATCATTTTTTATCCCGACCGGGACTCGAACCTAGGACTTATAATTACTAAGTCAAGGCGCTACCAATTACACACCACAGAAGGTATAAAAGGAATCCAACCTTATATCTTATATCTGCTATACTTTGGAACGAACTCATTCTCTCTGAATGCCACCAGGTTCATATTACAGATTCCCCAACCTCACTCGTGGCTTCATGTTCGCATTTAATTCAATTCCCAATCTCATTCGGGTCATATAATACTCAAATAAGCACATTACATATGTGAAAACATGAATCATTTTTTACACCCGACCGGGACTCGAACCTAGGACTTATAATTACTAAGTCAAGGCACTACCAACTACACACCACAGAAGGTATAAAAGGAATCCAACCTTATAGCTTATATCTGCTATACTTTGGAATGAACGCATTCTATCTGAATGCCACTATGTTCATATTACAGATTCCCCAACCTCACTCGTGGCTTCGTGTTCGCATTTAATTCAATTCCCAATCTCATTCGGGTCATACAATACTCAAATAAGCACATTACATATGTGAAAACAAGAATCATATTTTACAATGACCGGGACTCGAACCTAGGACTTATAATTACTAAGTCAAGGCGCTACCAACTGCACACCACAGAAGGTATAAAAGGAATCCAACCTTATAGCTTATATCTGCTATACTTTGGAATGAACGCATTCTTTGTTCATATTACAGATTCCCAAACCTCACTCGTGGCTTCATGTTCGCATTTAATTCAATTCCCAATCTCATTCATGTCATACAATACTCAAATAAGCACATTACATATGTGAAAACATGAATCATTTTTTACCCCGACCGGGACTCGAACCTAGGACTTATAATTACTAAGTCAAGGCGTTACCAACTACACACCACAAAAGGTTTAAAGGAATCCAACCTTATAGCTTATATCAGCTCCTATACTTTGGAATGAACGCATTCTATCTGATTGCCACTATGTTCATATTACAGATTCCCCAACCTCACTCGTGGCTTCATGTTCGCATTTAATTACAGTTCCCAATCTCATTTGGGTCATACAATACTTTAATAAGCACATTACATATGTGAAAACATGAATCATTTTTTACCCCGACCGGGACTCGAACCTAGGACTTATAATTACTAAGTCAATGTGCTACCAACTACACACCACAGAAGGAATAAAAGGAATCCAACATTATAGCTTATATATGCTATACTTTTAATGAACGCATTCTATCTGAATGCCACTATGTTCATATTACAGATTCCCCTACCTCACTTGTGGCTTAATGTTCACATTTAATTCAATTCCCAATCTCATTCGGGTCATGCAATACTCAAATAAGCACATTACATATGTGAAAACATGAATAGTTTTTACCCCAATTGGGACTCGAACCTAGGACTTATAATTACCAAGTCAAGGTGCTACCAACTACACACCACAGAAGGTAAAAAAGGAATCCAACCTTATAGCTTATATCTGCTATACTTTGGAATAAACGCATTCTATCTGAATGCCACTATGTTCATATTACAGATTCCCAAACCTCACTCGTGGCTTCATGTTCGCATTTAATTCAATTCCCAATCTCATTCTTGTCATACAATACTCAAATAAGCACATTACATATGTGAAAACATGAATTATTTTTTACCCCGACCGGGACTCGAACCTAGGACTTATAATTACTAAGTCAAGGCGTTACCAACTACACACCACAGAAGGTTTAAAGGAATCCAACCTTATAGCTTATATCTGCTATACTTTGGAATGAACGCATTCTATCTGATTGCCACTATGTTCATATTACAGATTCCCCAACCTCACTCGTGGGTTTATGTTCGCATTTAATTCAATTCCCAATCTCATTCGGGTCATACAATACTCAAATAAGCACATTCCATATGTGAAAACATGAATCATTTTTTACCCCAACCGGGACTCGAACCTAGGACTTATAATTACTAAATCAAGGCGCTACCAACTACACACCACAGAAGGTATAAAAGGAATCCAACATTATAGCTTATATCTGCTATACTTTGGAATGAACGCATTCTATCTGAATGCCACTATGTTCATATTAAAGATTCCCCAACCTCACTCGTGGCTTCGTGTTCGCATTTAATTCAATTCCCAATCTCATTCGGGTCATACAATACTCAAATAAGCACATTACATATGTGAAAACATGAATCATTTTTTACCCCGACCGGGACTCGAACCTAGGACTTATAATTACTAAGTCAAGGCGCTACCAACTACACACCACAGAAGGTATAAAAGGAATCCAACCTTATAGCTTATATCTGCTATACTTTGGAATGAACGCATTCTATCTGAATGCCACTATGTTCATATTACAGATTCCCCAACCTCACTCGTGGCTTCATGTTCGCATTTAATTCATTTCCCAATCTCATTCGGGTCATACAATACTCAAATAAGCACATTACATATGTGAAAACATGAATCATTTTTTACCCCGACCGGGACTCGAACCTAGGACTTATAATTACTAAGTCAAGGCGTTACCAACTACACACCACAAAAGGTTTAAAGGAATCCAACCTTATAGCTTATATCAGCTCCTATACTTTGGA
>JAXCGZ010006047.1:0-2500 GCA_037179515.1 Halocaridina rubra
CATATAAATGTGTTCGTGTGCGTGTGAATGCATATATTGTATATATAGTAGGTTGGCCATGTCATCAGCCGCCCGCTGAAATACTATAAATAAGGGTATCACGGATTCAACTAGGACTGATCCAGACAGATCTGGGTTGAGTCTTCCTTCAGGTATGGTTCTTTCCTTATGCTTATATCTACACTGAATATTCTGGTGCATTCGTTATACATCTCCTGCTATCATATTACATTTGACAAGTCACAACACTCCCCATATCTGTTTCTTTTTGCCCTCTTTTTTCCTCATATTTGCTTCTATATTTATGGAAAGTCCACAGTTTTTGCCCCCCAGTACTCGGCATAGAGGGGTGCTAAGAATCTACGGGGATCTTGTTGACTCCACTACTAGCATGAGGGTAGGCACGCCTGGTGCTAGTAATGGTTCTGCCCTTAACCTTGCACCTCCTGATAGAGCTGCTTCTTCACTTTTCACTTTTCCAACATTGGTGGCATGAACTCTAATCTTTCGTCTGTGGAACAGCATTTGGGTACTTCCCTCCCGAACCTCCTTCCCTCTGAAACCTAACTGTCTAACCATGCTTCCACTGACCCATTTCTTTCTGTTCCAAAAGTGGGGTCTGTGTCTACTGCAACACTAACACTCCTATTGCAAGGCTCATGGACCACGAATCTCCTGACTTTGATGTTCTCTGGCTGAGAATCTATCTCTCCACTACCAGTATATTCCTTTGCTTCTGCTACTGTTCTCCAAACTCCACTGACTTTGTATCTGTCTTTGAATATCTTTCCTCTTGCCATGAGTCCTTGCTATCTTCTCACCCATATGCCGAAGTTCTCTATATTGGAGACTTCAATGTACACCATAGTAAGTGGCTTAATTCTTCTCACACTGATGTGGGAAGAAGTGAGGCCCTTACTTTCTCAATTATTCACGATCTGCAGCAAATTATCAGAACATCCTACACATGTTTCCGATCGACAGAAACATGCAACCAATAATCTTGACCTATGTCTTACTTCTAACCCTTCAAAGTACTCTTATTCTTTGCTTTCCCCTCATAGTAAATCTGATGACTCTGTGATCTTAATCTCTTTTTTTTTGTTCCCCCCTCCATCAAGTCCTCCTACTCAGCGCTGCTTTTGGCATTTTAAGTGTACCCAACGTGAAGATTTGCGTAACTTCCTCTTTGACTTCCTGTGGGATGACTACTACTTTCGGTCCAGCAACCATGATGAGGTAGCCCTAAAAGTTGCCGAGATCATAACCTCGGGAATGGAGGCATACATCCCCTCCCCTATGAAAACCTTTTCTCTGCCTAATCCTTGGTTTTACCGTGCCTGCTCCATGTCTATTCAGGCCAGGGATCGGGCACACTAGTCATACCAATCCTCTCCCTCTGATTTAACTCACTCTGCTTTTAGAGTAGCTAATAATTGCTATAATGCATAGATTCGAAGGTGTAAGGCTTCTTTCATAAGAAGGAAAGTTGATGACCTTAACGCCTCTCCCACTGACAAAGGTTTATGGTCCTTAACCAAAAACATCTCTAATAACTTCTGTAACTCAAATTTCCCCCTCTCATTCGTTCTGATGGTTCTATAGCCTGCTCTCTCACTGACAAAGCCATTCTCTTTGGCTCTCATTTTTCTGCCACCTACTTCCATCGCTGCTCTGATGAGTGGGTGAGTTGTAACCCTCCCACACTGCCAAGGCCACGTAATAAGTCAAAGTCAAAGTCAAAAACTTTATTCCATCAAAAATGGTTATTACATGATGATTAATCTAATTACAAATTACAATGTAAAATGTCAAAATAAAACAAATGAAATTTGCAAAGCACAAAATCAAAATATTTACACATTAAAATAAGCATACGTACACTTCGTCTACCCAATGGGAGGATAATAATGAGACTAAAATCACTTATTAAGTAGGTGATTTAAAAGATGAGATTTAAGTGAGGGTAATGTTTGGCAGCTTCTTAAGTTTGCGGGTAAAGAGTTCCAAAGTCTCGGGCCCATTACCTTTAAGGCTCTTGCCCCAATATCAGTGGAAGTTCTGGGCACGTAAAAAGAATTCTGATATCTGGTGTTGACGTTATTGATACGCACTTGATTAATTGTTGGCAATGAGAAGAGCCATTCCGGTAATATTCCATGATTTATTTTAAAAACTAAAAGACAGATATTATATATGAACTTCATGTCCATCCTTAGCCAACCCAATCTCTCAAAGAGGGGAGTCACGTGATCATATTTATGCACCCCCCCTATGGCAACTCTTGCAGCAAAATTCTGGAGCCTTTTCACTCGTAACATCTGGGTCTTAGTCGTGGAACCCCAAACACTCAGACAGTAGTTGAGAATACTTAAAATCAATGTTTGTACTACAATTACCCTACAATCAGGCTCGAATCTTTCATAGACTCTGTTCAAGTAAATAAGGGTCCCGTTCACTTTTTTTATGTAGTTCATCGATATGAAAATTAAATGTCATG
>JAXCGZ010006047.1:7500-32500 GCA_037179515.1 Halocaridina rubra
TTTGGCAGATGTAATCGTTACCCTGAGTGTATGCCCTTACTAACCTCAGTCCGTGACGAGGCGCGAACCCTCGACCTGCCGCCTCAGTCGCAGACGCTACCATTTTGCCACGGAGACTACAAAATAATCATGTGAATAAACAGAAAAAGCAAAGCAACAATTATTCAAAATCTCAAACCTGGTATGGAGACCTTTTATGCAAATAACATTTATTCACGAAATGCGTGTAAATTTTATCGTGCTTGATCCCATTAGATTAGTATTTTGTGACTTTAACATGAGAGAATGTTAATTCTATGTCTTTATTGTCCTGTTTCTTAATCTGTTTGTATCATTCTCTGAAATTTGTGTTTTTTTTTTTGACACTGGGAATGCCTTCAAGCCATAAAACATAACCGGTCTTCCTACTGTCTTGCAAACTTTATTACTTAGTACGATTACAGGTACCCTTTTGTAAAATATCACTCCTGTCACTGTAATCCACCTACTTCATCCTATCTGCACTCACTTCCTCACCTTTCTAGAACATTCCTCATTATTTTGAAAAGGTAACGCCTAATGCTTAAACCAATCCACCTTTCTCACCTCTAAGCCTTAAAACTTCACCACTCCACCTCCCTTCCTCCCATTCACTGTTTTTTTTTTATTTGCTTCTGCTTGTTGCACTTAAAATACTGTCTACTCCTAATGATTTTCATGCTCCTTCTTTCCAATGCATGCTTCCACCTTTTCAAGCTCGCCTCCTCCTTTTCCTTACTCTCACTTTCTCGACTCCTGTTTGATGTTATCCATCGATCTGTTCATTACCATTGCAAACAAGAAAGGGCTCAAATTCGATTCTTTATGGAATCTCACCCCCACCAAGAACCCTCCCATCCATCTTGCTGTTACACTATCCTCATGCTTATCTTTATCTAGTCTATAATTGTCACACCCAAAGATTACCGCAGCATCTTCAACTCTGCCTCGTCTTTCTGACACTAGGACTGCCTTCGAACCATAAAACATAGCTTGTCTTCCTACTGTCTTGCAAACTGTATTACTTAGCACGATTATAAGTACCCTTTGGTCAATTATCACTCCTGTCACAGTAATCCACCTACTTCATTCTACCAGCATTCACTTCCTCACCTCTCTACCACAGTAATCATTACTTTGTACAGCTGACCCCAAGTGCTTACCTTTACCTCAAATCCTTGTAATCTCACCACTCCACCTCCCTCCCTCTCATTCACAGGCATGTATCCTGGTTTGCTCCTAATGATTTTCATGCTCCTTCTCTCCAATGCATGCTTCCACCTCTTCAAGCTCGCCTCCTCTTTTTCCTTACTCTCACTACAGATCACAATATCGTCTGTAAGTATCATGCTCTACCTCGACACCTGTCTGATGTTATCCATCAATCTGTCCATTACCACTGCAAAGAAGAAAGGGCTCCAATTCGATTCTTTATGGGATCCCCCCCACTCAAAACCAACCCCTCAATCTTTCTCTCACACTGTCCTCATACAATTCTTGCACCACCCTCGCATACTTTGATATTCCCGGACTCCTCTTGCAGTACCAAAACTCTGCTTTCGGCATCGTCATAACGTACGCATTATCTAAATCCACAAACCTAATCTAACCTAACTTAACCAAACCTAAAATTTATGAGGCTATTTAATGTACTGATAGTCGTTATCTATATTTGAGTCAAATTATATATACAATAGATAATCACTTACATTAATATCTTGAAAATATTAATTATGTTATGAAAGGAGAAACGATAATCCTAGAAGTGCTAATTGCTAACAGTGTTCCCTGTGAAAAATTTCCAAATCTATCCTAAAACTTCGCCAAAAGGTATCATAATGACCAAAAACGTATCCGATGCAAATACAAAAAGTATCCAAAGAGTATATATTATATATATTATCACTGCTTATATATATTACTAATAAAAGTGTTAAAAGCATAAACTAATGTTTTCCCCCCCTCCTACTCTTGGTATTCAGCTATATACGGTACAATAGCTTTTCCATGATCGTTTGTCAGACATTGGAGCGCAAGATCTGCGTTGATGAAATCCTATGTAAAAATTTAGATACCTTACTTATTTTTATATCTTTTTTTTTCCAAGTAAAGGTATACACTCACTATGGTGTATATTTGATATATATGAAAATGAACATAGACGATAATAAAGAGGAAATCCTATGCTAACAGATTTGTATGAAATAAAATGGATAAAAAGACTTCTTATGCAAACAGATGTATATTAAATTATAAAGCTGTAGAAAATAAAATTCCATTTTGCTAAATGATTAAAAAATAAAAGGGACTTCTTATGCTGAGAAATTTTTATCAAACTGAAAGGACTATATTTGTAGCTTACTATTTGAATGCATCTGGGCTGATTTTATCACTGCTGCACTTGGTTACTAGCTAAAGCAAAGAGTGTTGCCACCATTTTCTTTTGTTAGTATGAGACCATCTACTGATTCAGTGCTTATCCTATTTCTGTTATCAGTTTTAATAAGTTTCACCTGTGAAAAAATTCTCTTAACTGCAGCTGATGTATTGGGCAAAACTAATAAATCCAATATGAACTGAGATAATTTAGGAAGCATCAGTTCCCCATCACTACATATTACTTTACTTACAGAGCACCAAAATTCAACAGGGCTTTCTGTTTCTCACAAGATCAAAATGAAATGGGAGAGTTCTCCATTCATTGTTACACTGGTCATAATCCGCTTCACTTAGAAGTTGAGGGAACTTAGAAAATAAAGGAACTAATCTCTTGACAGAACATTCTCTAGCTATAACTGGATCGCAAACATTAAAAAGTGGTAAAATATTATTAATATCCTTCAAACACTTGCATATCTGACTAGTTAGTTCAATATAAAACTTAATGCATCTTACTCTAAAGTCTGATCTTTCACCTGCTAAGACAACATGCTTATTTATCAAAATATTTTCAACCTTGCTGCCAAAACACCATTCATCTTCCCAAAATATTTGAATGATTATTGCAGCTTTCTGTGAAAACAGCACGGGTTGACATAAGAATATTTATCTTAATGTAATTTCCAAGAATAGTTTTATAGAATGCACAGATATTAGCATAAGTTACATGTATCTTCACAGTCTCATTTTGGAAGTCTTTATTCATCATATTGATTGTGGGTAAAATGTAACTTAAGAAAGCAAAATGCAGCTTAAAGAGAGGCTTATTCAAAGCAATAAGGATATGACCTGCAGTTTTATTATTTTTTTCTAGAGATTTAGAGAGAAAAAATAACTGAATGTGACAGTGTTTTTCACTCCAAGTCACCAAAGGTCATTATAGATGCCTTATTAGTGATTTTATTGTCTTTTAACTGTCTTTTCTTTTCTTACTAAAAAATAGAATAAAGCAGAGTATGATTATTTGCAATTTATAGTTCAGTATATAGCTAATTTTAAATACATCTTTTTAAATATTATTGTACATGTAGAAAGCATGATCCAAATATAAAAATCTCTGTTCTCTGCTTTTCTCTGATGAAATGATGACGTAATAATAATGACGAATCTTGTAAATACGTTGTTTACACAATTTTCTTATGATAAAATAGCTCTTGCTGATACTTTTTTTAGATCATAATCATAAAAATCGCTCTTGCTGATTATTTTGTTATAAATTTGACCCTGCTGATATGTCATTAGCCTGTCTAGATACAATTTAGTAGCTTTTTTATTATTTGAATAGTTAAAACTCTGTCTCGTGTAATGCGAAGAATGTTCTGGAGATTGTTCGACAGTAACCTATTTTGCCCATAATATTACTCGTTTTTTTTATTTGCTTCTGATTGTTGCACCTAAAATACTTTTTCTCCCTTGCATCTCTGCCATAATTGCCTGCCAGGGACCACCACTACATTACCCCACGAATAACATATGATCAGTTACTGCTCTGAATATATATATATATATATATATATATATATATATATATATATATATATATATATATATATATATATATATATATATATATATATATATATATATATATATATATATATATATATATATATATATATATATATATATATATATATATATATATATATATATATATATATATATATATATATATATATATATATATATATATATATATATATATATATATATATATATAATATATATATATATATATATATATATATATATATATATATATATATATATATATATATATATATATATATATATATATATATATATATATATATATACATATATATATATATATATATATATATATATATATATATATATATATATATATATATATATATATATATATATATATATATATATATATATATACATATATATATATATATATATATATATATATATATATATATATATATATATATATATATATATATATATATATATATATATATATATATATATATATATATATATATATATATATATATATATATATATATATATATATATACACACACTACATTACAGAGACAAGGTGGAAATGTTTTAGAATGTATAAAAACTTACTTAGAAGGAAGGGAACAGAGGGTTAGAGTAAGACACTCAGTGTCTGAATGGAGAAGAGTTAGTAGTGGAGTTCCACAGGGCTCAGTTTTAGGGCCACTTTTGTTCCTTGTATATGTAAATGACCTACCAGAGTCTGTAAATTCATTCATGAATATGTTTGCAGATGATGCAAAGATTGTGAAGAAAGTAAAAAACGAGAACAATGGTAGAGAACTTCAGGAGGATCTAAATAATCTGCATGAGTGGTCAGAAAAGTGGCTAATGAAATTCAATACTTCATAATGTAAGGTAATGAGAATGGGTACAAGTGCAAGAAGGCCCAAGCTTGACTACTCGGTGGCTGGAGTACAACTTCAAGAGACAGAAAATGAGAGAGATCTAGGAGTAAACATACTGGCAGATTTGTCTCCAGAAATACATATAAATGGCATAGTAAGGGCAGCATATGCATTCTTATCAAATGTAAGGGTAGCCTTCAGGCACATGGACAAGGAAATGTTCAGAAATATTTATGTAACCTATGTGAGGCCAAAACTCGAATATGCAGCTCCCTTTTGGAATCCGCATTTGAAAAAGCACATAGCTAAGCTTGAAAAAGTTCAAAGACATGCCACGAAACTGGTGCCAGAAATATGCAATCTCAGTTATGATGAGAGGCTGAGGGAATTAGACTTACCATCACTCGAAGCTAGAAGAGTGAGGGGGGATATGGTGACAGTCTTTAAATTCCTTCATGGTTATGATAGAGTGGATAGGGATCGATATTTTGATATGGCTGGCTCTAGAACTAGAGGTCATAGTTTGAAGCTTCGTAAGAAAACTTCTTTGCAGGATGTAAGGAAATACTTTTTCAGTGTAAGAGTAGTTGATAATTGGAATTGGCTAAGCGAGGAGGTAGTTAATGCTATCTCAATCCATAGTTTTAAGGAAAGGTTTGATAAGTATCACTAAGTATAAAATGGAACCGATGAGGAGACGGGAAGATACGAGCTTTGGGCTCTTTCCCGTAAACACAATTAGGTAATCACAATTAGGTAATCACAAGATCTTGCCTCAGCAGTCAAGCTTACTTCAAGCTTTTTTTACATGGCGTCTTCACAGGAATTTATCTGGCACAAACAACGTGGAGAGATAGTGTGTGATAAAGCTCATTGGTCAAGCAAATTGGGAATTCAAGAAACTGGTTAAATTCATTACTGATCAAATCTTTTACTGGTCAAATCCTAAGAAAATTTTCTCAGCTTCTGTTGGAGGTTAGGATGGTAGAGTGTTGTTAAGATTCTGTTTTACTAGGGGGACTCAAAGTACCGAGCTCGGTTAAGAGCTCACAAACAGACAGGACAGATATTTGTACTTGAACATCCCATCTCTATTACCATTAGTCGGTTAAATGAAACTCAGAATTAAACTTTCTTTTAATTTTGGAAATGCAATGACATTAAAAGATTTGAATTTTCTAATTAAATTTTATGAAATGCTGCCTCGAATCCCGGAGGTGGTGAGCACGATTTCGTTCCCGGCACCACAGATGTATGCCAAGACTTTGGCCTCAACTCGATGATTACCTCTGTCACACAGGCAGAGTAGAATACAGGACACTTGTTGTACAAGATAAATTCCTGTGAAGATGCCAAGTAAATAAGGTTTGAAATAAACTTAGACTGCTCAGGCGAAATGTTGCCTCTTGGAAGTTTGGGCGCCAAAGGAGAGCGTCTCATTGTCCCTCCTGGTGAGTTCATCTGTAGGATACATTTCTAGAGCAGTAACTGGCTCTGATATCATTTAAGGACTATTTTAGTGGTGGTCCCTGGCAGACAATTATAGCAGAGATGCAAGGGAGAGACAGTATTTTTAGGTGCAACAAGTGGAAGCAAATAAAATAAAACGAGAATAATAATGAAAAGTTAGGTTATTGGTAAACAATCTCCAGAATGTTCTTGGCTCGTAGCAGACGGAAAATAGGAGCAGCCTTTATATCGGGACTATGCTTCTACACGTACAAGAAGAGTAAATGAGGTATATTTAAAATTAGCTATAAGCTAAAATATAAATTGCAAATAATCATAATCTGCAAAAGTCAAGAAGTGGGAATTATTTTTTTAGTTAGATAAATGATAGTTAAGTTACTAAATTACTTAATAAGGCATCTAACAGCCTCTGGTGACTTTGAGCAAAACACTCTGTCACAAAGGCCCTTTCTAGAGAATATTGATTTAGCAAAATTCTACTACAGAAGGCGAAAAAAGAACAGAGAAAGTTACGGTGACTTCAGTGCTATTATGATTGATGAGATATCATTCTCATGGAAAAGAACAAATGAACAGTAAGAATGGGATCCACCACTGGAACATATCATACTATTAGGAAAAGTGAACAAGTCTCATAAACAAAACATTAAATGACGGGCAAAACATAAAAGAAAAGCGATCAAGTTCAAATTTCAAGAAAATTAAATCACAATTAGATATCAGTGAATATCAATATTTAAGTTTATGAATGCTTCACATGCAAGAAGGCAATAATATAATATACAAAAATAATACAGTATACGCAAATTAAAAATTTGACCACGTCGTCATTAACATTGGCGACTGGATTTAAAAGTTTCAGCTATTCAACACTAAACTAAAATGTTTCTGCCATGTTCTGGCTTTTAAAGTCCCACAAAGGGAAATATAAAACTACGATCAAAGAATTATTCTTCATCTTTTTCGTCTTCCATTAGGAATAACGTTTGTACGCTAAAATAAACAAGTACAGTACAGTATTAAAGACATAAAAGATAAACATAAAAAATAAACAACACATTAGAGAAGTAATATTTACCGACTAGTGAAATTTAGGCTAGCAGAACCAGCTTCCTCATTTGAAGGTAACGACCGTCGACTTAGTAGATCAGCAAGGTCATTGTCCTTGCCATGAACATGTTGGGCAGTGAATTTGAAAATATTTAGGTAAAGTGCCCACCTTTTCAGGCGAGGATTTAGCTTGTCTGCAGTCTGTAAATATAGGAGAGGTCGGTGGTCGGTTCTCAGTGTAAAATGTTGGCCATACAGATGGACTTCAAATTTCTTTATGGTCCAATATGCAGCTAGAGCTTCCTTCTCCACGGTGGAGTAATTTCGCTCTGCAGGGCAAAGCCTGCGGCTTGCATATCGCACTGGAGCTATTTTTGCTGAGTTGTCTGATTGGGCTTGCAAGAGCACGGTACCCAGACCTTTGTCTGAGGCGTCGGTCTGCAAGATAAATGGAAAATCAGGGCTTACCAGTTGTAATACTGGCTCATCCGCCAATGCTTCTTGGAGCTCGAAAAATGCTCTCTCCGCTTCATCTGTCCATTGGACAGGGGAGGTTTTACTTTGCTTCGAGGAGGTCATTTGCTGCAAAGGGGCAGCGATAGTATTAAAGTGTGGAATGAACCGTTGATAGTAGCCGACACTATCCAGGAATGATCTTAGTTGAGTGACAGTGGCAAGTTTCTCTATATCCTTAATAGCTTGTACCCTGTCATGTAAAGGAAACATAACTCCTTCTCCAACCACGTGGCCGAGATACTGCAATTGTGTGAAACCAATCTCACATTTGGAAGGCTTTAAATGAAGTCCATGCTGGTTCAAACGAGTGAGAACTCTGCGGAGGGTCTCGAGGTGCGATGACTAATTATGAGAATGCATCAGGATGTCGTCTATAAAGCATGAAACATTGTCGAGATCCTGTAGTACTATCCTCATGAGTCTGCTGAAGCAGCCAAGGGCATTTACCATACCAAAAGGCATGACCCTGAACTGGTATAGACCATATCTTGTGGAAAAAGCTGTAAGCGGCTTGGTAGTCTCGCTCAACGGGACTTGCCAAAATCCACTGGCCAAATCCAACTTGGACAGGTATCGGGCTTGGGAAAGCAACGAGAAAATATGCTCGGCATCTGCAATGGGCTCTCCATCAAAGATGGTACGGGAGTTAAGCTTACGACAGTCAAGGCAGAACCTGTGACTGCCATCTCGCTTACGCACTGCCAGTAACGGCAAACACCAAGGCGAAATGCTCTTTTCAACTATTCCGAGGAGGACCCAAGTGTCAAGATCTTCCTTCAGCCGTAAGGACAGCTGGTGGGGAAGACCATAGGAATGCCAAAATGGCTCTGGGTCAGTCAATCTGACATGATGCTCAAGGGTAGTGGTAATGCCTGGGAGGTCGTTGAAGACGTTCTCATAGTCCTCTAATAGCTTGTTCAGCTGTTTCCGCTGACTCGGTTGCAGTCTGGAGTTAATAATGCAATTACTCACACTTTCTTTTCGGTGTGTGGGAATGGCAGGATCCTTACCATCATCAAAAGCTAAGCTTATGTCTTCAATTGCAAGGGCGGTGGCTGCGGGCAGAGGGGCTTCTTCCAAAAAACGCCACTCCCGTAAGTCTGTCTCCACTGCACGGGTGGAGTATTCCAATATAGGAAGTAAGGGGTGGCTATAATGGAGTACCTGTGTTGCTGCAGCCTCGGAGGTTCTGTTGTTGCTGAGAGTGCCAGCGCAGGATCCCTGTGGGCCTCCGGGTCCTCACAATAAAGCTTCAGCTGGTTAATGTGGTATTTCCGATTATTGCCATCAACATTTAGCACATAATTGCCAGGGGTCACCCGGTGTACCACAGTGTACGGTCCTTTTCAGCGTAGCATTAGCTTGCGGGTATCTGTTGGAAAAAGTAACAGAGCTCGATCTCCGGGTGTCAGGGCACGACGCCGCGCACGCTTGTCAAAGAGGAGCTTGGCAGTCTGCTGGTGACCCTGAATGGCTATTTGTGCAGTTTTCGAAGCCTTTTTGAGGTGAGACGAAAACTTCAAAATATACTCATGGACGTCCCTATTGTCATCTTCGATGGTAGGTGAATCCCAACATTCTGCCAAGAATTCTACTGGGCCTCTGACCTTATGACCATAACTCAGCTCGAAAGGCGAGTATCCAGTAGTGTCGTGGGGCGTGTCTCTGAAGGAGAAAAGTGCAGCAGGGACGTCCTTGTCCCACTTCCTAGGTATATCTATCACTAGCTTGCGCAAACATCGCTTCAATGTCCCGTTATAGCATTTGCATGCTCCATTTGATTGGGCATGATAGACACTCGTACGAATATGCTTCATTTCTAAAAGGTTACAGAAAGTCTCAAAGTGCCTACTTGTAAACTGACTTCCATTGTCAGAAGTGACCTGCTCAGGAAAGCAAACCCTGGAGAAGATTTCAAATAGGGAATGAGCGACTGCTTCAGTTGTGATAGAAGACAGTGACACTGCATCTGGGTACCTTGTTGCCAGGTCAACATATGCCAGGAGGACCTGTTTCCCCGTGGACGAAGCTGGATTAATAGGACCTAATATGTCTATAGCGACCTTGGAAAATGGCTCCATTGAGAGCTTAGTTATCCCCATGGGAACTTTCGGTACCTTTGCCGTAGAGGTGGATTGACAGACAGGGCAGGAGCCTACATATCTGTCTACCTCGGCATACATGTTTGGCCATGCAAAAGCCTTCTGAAGGACATGCCGAGTTTTTGCTTTGCCTCTGTGTCCACTCAGAGGTAAATGATGAGCCACATACATAGCCTGGCGGCTCAACGAAGCGGGCACCACCAACTGTTTAAAGGTGTGGCTATTTTTAGTCACATGCCTACGAAGTACTCCATCTTCAAGGGCGTAAGTGATCTGGCCTCCTCCTCTCACCGTGAAGGTCCTAATTTGGCAAAGTCTGGACAGGACTTTAATGGCTCTAGAGGTGCATCATCTGGTAAAGGAGGGGGAAACTCTCCGTGTTCCACATTACATGTACTAACTGCGGCAGACTCAACAGAGTCAGTCGGAGAATCGTCCATATTCTTGGCATCGAGGCCAGGAGTTGCTGCTGAAATGGCTTCATGTGACTTCCCCCGAGGGAAGTTATATCGAGAAATGTCCTTATGGTAGAGGTCGGCCTGGAAAGTAGGAACTAGGCTCAGTGCGCGACCCATCAAGACAGGGTACATAAGCCCAATCATTGCCTGCAGTTGCACACACACGCACACACACACAACGAACAGTTTAGAAAAGAGTTTCAGGATCTGAATACGGAGCATGATACTATGAAAACTTCCTTTGCTGATGCACTAAAGGAGAATGTGGCAGTAAAGGAGGCTGCGAAGGTGGTGGCACTTAAAAACATACAAACAGTTGACTATAAAGTAACAGTAATAGAAAAAATGAAAGACGTTGTGATGGAAAAGGCGAATCCAATGATTAAACAGGCACTTGTTAGAGAGAAAACAGTGGTAATCTCAGGCATAAGAGAATCCCAAGAGCCAACATGGCAGGGGAGACTTGAAGAAAATAGAGCTAGGGTTGTAGACTTGATAGGAAAACTTGGAGTAGTTTGTGGTCCTGAGGATATTATAAACATTCACCAACTAGGTAAATATTCTATGGAGGGAAAGCAGAGACCAACAAAAGTAACCTTTGAGAGGGGATGCATGGAGAGAAATACTGATGAGCAAAAAAAGTCTAAGAGACCTTAAAAAATTCAAAGAAGTGTTCATTAGACAATACAGAACACAGGAAGAGATGGAAAGGATCAAAAACTTATTGGAAGAGGCTAGAAAGTTAAGTAAGGAAAGAAATGAAGAAGAGAAAAATTTTCATTTCTGAGTTCTTCCAGACAAAGGAGAGATAAAGAGGATAATCACAGCAGATCAGGGGATGGGGCCTCATTAAGATTGTTATACACAAATGCTGATGGATTAGCTGGTAAAACAGTAGAATGAAAAGATAGAATTCACAACTGTAAGGCAGATATAGTAGCAGTTACAGAGACTAAGTTGAGTGAGGACATAACAGTGTCACAGTTTTTCCTAAGAGCTTCAGAATATCAAGGGTTGAAAGATCTGAGAGGACTGGTGGAGGGATAGCACTGCTCATAAGGGAAATAATTCAGGTTGAAGAGATAAACTTTGCTATAGAAAGTGAGTTCAAGGAATTTCTTGTTGCTCGCATAAATACTGGGTCTGAGATCATTACAGTACCTGTTGTATATAACCCACCAAGAATCCTACATAGGCTAGAAATTTATGAGGAAAGTCATATGGGCAATAGTGCAGTAATACCTCTGTTCTTAACATTTCATGGGATAGAAAATGTAGGATTTTGATTATGGGAGACTTTAATCATAAAGAGATAGATTGGTAAAATCTTGACCCACACAGTGGTGAGGACTCATGTGCTGGAACTAACGAAGGAAAGGGGTGGGGATGAGCCTTCATTACTTGATCTAGTATTCACAGATAACGTGTTGGATATTGAAAAAAATTGAGTATGAACCACCATTTGAAAAGAGTGACCATTATGAGTTGTTGATGGAGTATATCATTGAAGATATTCTGCCTGAGAGTAGAGGCACTGAAGACACGAGGAGGAACTATCCGAAGAGATTACATCAAAATGAATGAGTTTCTGCAGTTATTGACAAGACGACCTTATTTTACAACAAATCTGTACAAGAAATATACGACATCTTTTGTGAGAAATATGGAAAGATAGAATATTGCTGAATACCTGTCACCAAAGTACTTGTAATTCATGCCAGAGAGAATTGGTTGGACTATGAGTGTAAAAGAGCTAAGGAGTGGAGAGACAAATGCTGGAAAAGGTATAGGAGGAGGAAAAACATAAATGCCTAGCAGACCTATAAAAGAGCAAGAAATGATTACCTGGGTAAAAGAAGAGAGGCAGAGAGAGACTATGAAAGGGACATCAACAGGAAGGCTAAAGAAAATTCCAAGCTTTTTCACAACTTTTTCAGAGAAAACTATAGGTAAAAAAACAAATTTTAAAGCTTAAGAGAGCGGAAGGAAGCATCACTGACACGGATGAAGAGATCTGCAAAGAATAGAACAAGGAGTTTCAGTCAGTATTTACAGTAGAAAATACCCCACTCTCTCAGATTGAAAAGATAGAAGCTCATGGGCTGGTATTAGAGAACATCATTCTCTCAGGCATAGAGGTATGCAAATCGCTACTGGAGTTATATGTCCATAAAGCTAAAGATCCTGATGATATAGCCCCTCATGTACTTAAAAAATGCTCAAGCTCAATATCCATGGCACTAAGTATCATATTTAAAAAGTCACTGGAGTCAGGGTAGATTCCAAGTTGCTGGACACAAGCGGATGTGATACCTATCTTCAAAAAGGGAAGGAGGGATATAGCTCTAAACAATAGACCAGTTTCCTTGACCAGCATAGTTTGCAAAGTTATGGAGAAATTACAAAGGAAACATATCTCTCTTCACTTAGAATACTTAAACTTTTTGTCAGTGAGACAACATGGTTTCAAAGAAGGTAGATCAACAGTAACAAACTTACTAGAATTTATATGATGAGGTAAGCCGAATCTTACAGGAAAGAGAGGGCTGGGCAGATTGCATCTTCCTAGACTTCTTGAAAGCATTTGCCACTGTCCCACACAGAGGCCTTGTCAAGAAGCTGCAAGCAATGGCTAGAATAAGTGGAAATGTCTTGAAATAGATAAAAACACACTTAGAAGGAATGAAACAGAGGGTTAGAGTAAGACACTCAGTGTGTGAATGGAGAAGAGTTAGTAGTGGAGTTCAACAGGGTTCAGTTTTATGGCCACTTTTGTTCCTTGTATATGTAAATGACCTACCAGAGTCTGTAAATTCATTCAAGAATGTTTGCAGATGATGCAAAGATTGTGAAGAAGGCAAGAAACGAGAACAATGATAGAGAACTTCAGGAAGATCTAAATAGTCTCCATGAGTGGTGAAAAAAGTGGCTAATGAAATTCATCTCTTCGAAATGTAAGGTAATGTGAATGGGTACAAGTGCAAGAAGGCCCAAGCTTGAGTACTCAATGGCAGGAGTGTAACTACTAGAGGCAGAGAATGAGAGAGATCTAGGAGTAAACATACTGGCAGATTTGTCTCCAGAAATGCATATAAATGGCATTGTAAGGGCAGCATATGCTTTCTTAGCAAATGCAAGGGTAGCCTTCAGGCACATGGACAAGGAAATGTTCAGAAATATTTATGTAACCTATGTGAGGCCAAAACTTGAATATGCAGCCACATTTTAGAATCTGCACTTGAAAAGGCACGTTTTTAAGCTGGAAAAAGTTCAAAGACATGCCACGTAACTGGTGCCAGAAATAAGCAATTTCAGTTATGAGGAGAGGCTGAGAGAATTAGACTTATCATCACTCGAAGCTAGCAGAATTAGAGGGAATATGGTGACAGTCTTTAAATTCCTTCATGGTTATGATAGAGTGGATAGGGATCGATAGTTTGATATGGTTGGCACTAGAACTAGAGGTCATAGTTTTTTTTTTATGATTGTGACACAGGACGGGCCAAAAAAAAAATACAAAATAAAACAGCCCTCATCGGGCCTGGGCACGAAGAATACATAAGGTAAAAAGAAACAGAGATGGATAGTGTAATAACTTGTCAGATGTGAAGGGATAATAAAAGATGTGTGATCAATATCCAAGAATATTCAGTGTAGCTGTAGAAATAGAAAAAGAACCGTAACTGAAGGAAGACTTAACATCAAACTGTCCTGGACAGACCTATTTAAGTTTAAAAAAATTCAGCTTTTGAAGCTTCGTAAGAAACTTCTGTGCAGTATGAAAGGAAGTATTTTCTTTTTTAATGTAAGAGTAGTTGATAATTGGAATTCGTTAAGCAAAGAGGTAGTTAATGCTAAGTCAATCCATAGTTTTAAGGACAAATATGATAAGTATCACTAAGTACGAAATGGAACCGATCAGCACAATTAGATAATTACATTTAGGTAATTATACACACATTAAAAGTCACATTCATGCTCGGTCAAACTGATCCTATTATTTCAAACTATAAAGAAAAATATATAGCCACTATTACACCAAGCATATATTGGCTCCTTTTGAGCAAAGCAATATAATGGTTAGAGCAAAATAAGAAGCTTTCATCTAACTGTGATAACAGTAGTTTTGAAGCTCAGTATATGGGATTACAATCCCATGCAGTCTAAGGAAGCTTAGTTGCTTTCACTGTAGTTACACTAGCATCCTTAACAGAGGGAATGTCATGAACATCTTCATCAGCAGAAGGATCGACATAACCAATGCCAGAGGTACCAGGTTGAGGGTCATCTGCTGCTATAAAACTAGGGTCATCTACATTCTCCTCGAAGTCACTCTCTCTATCAAGACTCCTCTTTTTTGCAAACTTACCCTTGACATCATTATCTAAATTGAATAAAAATAAAGAAACTTATGCATGTGTGTGCTTGTGTATTTCAAATTCAGTTCGATAAATTAAAAATTTGTAGTGAAATCAGAAATCCTAAAACCATAATCGGACCATCATACAAAAGCATTTAACGTCTGAATTTTTTGAAACAGAAAGTTTCACTTCGATTTCCTAGTCCCGTTGAATGTGATGCTCCTGTATGTCTGTTACTAAGCAAGTCTTCAATTCGTGTGATATTGTTTTTTCATAAAAAAATCCAAAATAGTTTTCTGAAGGAAAAAAAAAGTTCTTGTAGTCTCGCACACAAAGCCAAGCGTTGGTGTACTGGTGCCAAGAAATCAATATTCGTGTCAAATAACTCGCAACTCTAACCTTTAAATTACTGTACCACAGGCCCATAGTTCTTCCTCAAATCTCATACTGACGAGACTAAGCGAGTCTCAACAGGCAAGTCTGTCTACTTCATGCCTTATGGCAAAGGAACAAAATGGCTAAATTCCAAAATACTTTCCACAAGCATGGAATGAAATAAAAAAAACAATAAATATCTTTCAAAACATAGGAAAAAGGTAGAAAACAGATGAAAAAGTATCTAAATTATCCATTTTGCATCATTTTAGTCAGCGTCGTAAGAAAGTATGACCTTCTTCAAAAAGTAACAAAATGATACGTTCCTATCCCCAATGGGAATGCTGATTGCCAAAGATGGAACACTGAATATCTAAACATTGCAGACTGATCTTATGTAGACTACATGATATAGTTTATATTTTTTATACTTCGAACCCTTCAAATTACTCTTATTCTTTGCTTTCCTCTCTTGGTAAATCTGACCACTCTATGATCTCAGTCTCTTCCATTTTCACTCCCCCCCACCAATCCTTCCTACTCAGTGCCTCTTTTGGCACTTCGAGCATACCCAACATGAAAACTTGCGTAACTTTCTCTTTGACTTCCCATGGGATGACTACTGTTTTCGGTCCTGCAACCCTGATCAGGTAGCTCTAAAAGTTGCCGAGATCATGACCGTGGGAATGGAGGCATACATCCCTCTTCTACAAAAACTTTCTCTCCCCCTAAACCTTGGTTGACCGTGCATGCTCCATGGCTATCCAGGCTAGGAGAAATCAGGCTCACCAATCTTACCAAGCCTCTCCTTCCAATTTAACTTGCTCTGATTTTATTATACCTAGGAATCGCTGTACTGCTCAGATTCAAAGGTCTAAGGCTTCCTTTATAAAAAGGAAAGTAGAAGACCTTAACTCCTCTCCCACTGACAAATGATTCTGGTCCTTAGCCAAACACCACTCCAAAAACTTCTGTAACTCAAGCTTTCCCCCTCTCATTCGTTCTGATGGTTCTATAGCTTGCTATCCCGCTGACAAAGCCGCTCTCTTTGGCTCTAATTTTTCTGCCAACTCTTCTATCAACGATTCCAGCGCACCTGTTCCTCAGTCTTTTCCCCTCTCTAACCCTATGCCCTCCCTATCCTTTCTTCACGCAAAGTTCATAAGGTTATTCGTTCGCTAAAGGCGAACAAGGCATCTGGTCCCGATGGTATCCCTGCAAGGTTCCTTAAGGAGTTTGCAGAAGAACTAGCTCGTGCTTTGCTGTCTTTTTCGCCTCATTCTGTCAACCAGTATCTATCCATCATCTTGGAAGTATGCTCTAGTTCAACCTGTTCCTAAGAAGGGTGACAGCTCTATTCCTTCTAACTACTGACCTATTGCCCTAACCTCCTCTATTGTTAAAGTTTTTGAAACTTCGCTCAATGCTCACTTCTTGAAACGCCTTGAATCTAACTCACTTATCTCCGATCACCAATACGGCTTCTGCAAGGCAAGATCCACTGGTGATCTCCTGTCCTATCTTACTCATGTATGGTCATCTTCTCTGAGGAACTATGGGGAATCCTTTCGTCATCGCCCTTGATATCTCTGAGGCTTTTGACAAAGTCTGGCACAAGGCTCTGTTGGCCAAACCCCTTGCCTGTCGCTTTACCCCTTCTTTCTGATTTCCAGTTTTCTTACTAAACGTTCTATACCTGTAGTTGCTAATGGCACGACATCTAGCCCTTTCTCTGTTACCAGTGGTGTTTCACAGGGCTCTGTTATTTCACCTATTCTCTTCCTTCTCTTCATCAATGATATTCTACAATCCCCATCTTCCTCTCTTCTTCATGCCTTTGCTGATATTTCTACCCTTCACTTTTCCTCTGCCTTTTCTTCACAACCTTCATCTGTTACTTGTTATCAATCTCGTATCACTCTCTCTTCTACTCTTAGCTCCGATTTTCAGAGAGTAGCTGAGTGGGGCACTCAAAATTTAGTTAAATTCAATGCCTCCTAGACACAGTTTCTGGCTATCTCTTTATCTTCTTCTCCTCCTGATAACCCTATTGTCTACAAAACTAATGAAATTTACCCTCTTAACTCTATCAACATATTCGGCATCCATATAGCCTTTAACTTGTCTTGGAGGAATCACATAATCCAAATTTCTAAATCTTCATCCAAAAAATTGGGGGTTTTGTTTCGTTTTCGTCATTAATTTTTCTCTTTGCAGTTACTTAGAATTTACAAAGGTTTTATCCATCCCTGCTTAGAATACTGTTCACACATTTGGGGTGCTTCTTCCTTTACTTATCTTCTTGATAGGGTTGAATCTAAGGCAGTCAGACTCATTAATGATCCTTCTCTTACTTCTAACCTGGATTCTCTCTCTCTTCACCATAAGGCTTCTTCTCCTTTGCTTTTCTATTGCTACTACTTCCATCGCTGCTCTGATGAGTTGCCGAGTTGCATCCCTCCTCCACTGTCGAGGCCGCGTAGTACTCGCCAAGCAGCCTCATCTCACAGGTACTGTGTGGAGATTTGTAGCTTGCGGATTGGTCGGTGCTGCGACTGCTTCTTCCCATCTACCTGCAGACGCTGGAACTTTCTTCCTCCTTCTGTCTTTCCTAATTCTTATGACCTTTCTTCTTTCAAAAAGCAGATCTGTCGTCATCTCAAAGCCTGGTCCTCTATATCTTTGGGTCCTCTGTACTTTGACTTTTTTTCTGTCTGTCGTTTTCCTCTTTGTGACATTACCTCATATCTGCCTTGTCCTTAACCTTTTTCTTTTCCTTCGTCTTTGTATTTTCTCGTGCCCGGGCCTTTATTGATGAGGGCAGTTTCTGCCTGTCCTGGTGTCATACTCATAAAAAAAAAGAATTAAATATGAATTTTCTTTGCATTTGTATACAATGTTTTGCTCATTTCATTTTCTTTTGAATATGAGTATCAGAAAATAATCAACTGAAATACACCTAATTCTAGTAATAACGCAAAGATAGGTTCTCAGAAGTGTCGCATAATGCAATATTCGCGTAATGTAACGAGTCGTTTTCCATAAGAAACAATGATAATGGGCATAGATACGTCTCACAAACGTACATAGACACACTATACCAAAGATATAAGTAAAACATAGTTTATAAGTACATTACAAAGCAGAAAGACCTGTAGTTATTTATATTAACATGCAAATAGTGTACAGTAAAAAAGATATACAAATTTACTGTACAGTAAGCAAATTAATGCACTCTATTATGTGGTGGGCAATAGGCATACACTGGGACGTGCATGGTGGTGGTGAGCATGAGGATGCGGGAGAATGAACCTCTAACTGCAAACGGTTTTGCTCTAGCACGCTTTTTCCCTAACGATACTATATGGCAAGTTTGTTTGCTGTATGTTTTTAATGCTTTTTTACCATTCTGTCCATAATATCCGATCGTATTAAGCAGTAGAAATGGAGGAGGATGCGGGAGAATGAATCTCTATCTGCAAACATTTTGCCGCCTCCGTATCAGCTGATGCATTCTCACACGCTATTTCCCTGATGATATTATATCGCAACTTTGTTTACTGTTTGTTCTTAATGCTTTTTTTCCATTCTCTCCATAATATCCGATCTCATTAAGCGGTAGAAGAGGAGGAGGATGTGGGAGAACGAATCTCCATCTGCAAACATTTTGCCACCTCCGTATCAGCTGATGCACCTCGCATGCTATTTCCCTGACGATACTATATCGCAAGTTTGTTTGCTGTTTGTTCTTAATGCTAAACCATGTACTGTACTTAGCATTTTTTCCATTCTCTCCATAATATCCGATCACATTAAGTGGTAGAAGAGGAGGGGGATGCTGGAGAACGAATCTCTATCTGCAAACGTTTTGCACCCTCGCATGCTATTTCCCTGACGATATTATATGGCAACTTTATTTGCTATTTATTGTTAACCCTTTAGCGGGTAAAGGGCTGAAATGGTGCTTAATTCACCATTTTTGGTGACATGCCGGCGCCAATCAAATGTCTCAATTATGCTCATGTCACTTTCAGCCAATAGCAGCACATCTTGGCTGTGCTGTATGACAGTTTAGGCTTGATATTCCTCACAGTTTCCTCCCACGTGGTCCTACAAGAGAGCACACTACGTTTTTACAGCAAACTGAGCAGATCTGCGTCGAGACACTCCTCATTTTGTAGCTACAGAGACCCGACAAATGGAGGTAAGTTCTTGATATTTTTTTTTCATAGCTAAATAGTTGGTGATCATCTCGAGATAATCCAGAAAAGTTTTAGTGACCGCTAAATTGCGTGAAAAAAAAAGAAAAACTTGAAGAGCCCGTACTGGCTTCAAATCGGTTTCACGGGAAAACGTGTTTTAGCTCAAACATCCTTCAACGGCTGTTTCGCATGACATACGGGAAACCACGATTTCTAAATACATTAGTTTCTAACATTAATTAACATAAACATATAAGTGAATAGAATGTTTTGGAACATTCTAGTATACTTTTTGATTATCCTAGTAATATTTTAGGCTATTCACAAGTTTTATATAATATTCAAAACCATGAATTAAAAGTTTTTTGTAAAAAAATTTAAATAATTATTGAATAATAATGTAATAATTACATAATAATTATAGCATAAATATGTAATGATAATACTGATAACCAAATTAGATTATTATTATTATTCGCTAGCTCATTATTTCCTGATAATTGATATTTTTTTCTCTTTCAGACTAGACTCTTCTATGGTGGAAGGGGTTCTTCCCCAACGAGAGTGACAAAAACAATCCTGCAGACATCGAAATTGATGCTGATGATGTGGAAAAGGATCCTGATTTTCAGCAGCACGTCGAAGCTACCCTAGCTGATGTTGCATGTGATGAGGAGGAAATTCTATCACCTCGTAGGAAGAAACAAAGAGGTAAATAGCAATTTCATTTGTGGCACTTTTGCTCATGTTGCTTTTCTTTCTTTATTTGCAGGAAATTTTATTGCTCTTCATTATATATACATACTATATATATATATATATATATATATATATATATATATATATATATATATATATATATATATATATATATATATATATATTAGAGAGAGAGAGAGAGAGAGAGAGAGAGAGAGAGAGAGAGGAGAGGAGAGAGAGAGAGAGAGAGAGAGAGAGAGAGAGAGAGAGAGAGAGAGAGAGAGAGATTGTGTGTATGTTTTGTATTTCTGTGTTTCATCAGAGAGAGAGAGAGAGAGAGAGAGAGAGAGAGAGAGAGAGAGAGAGAGAGAGAGAGAGAGAGAGAGAGAGAGAGATTGTGTGAGTGTTTTGTATTTCTGTGCTTCTTCAGAGAGAGAGAGAGAGAGAGAGAGAGAGAGAGAGAGAGAGAGAGAGAGAGAGAGAGAGAGAGAGAGAGAGAGAGAAGAGAGAGAGAGAGAGATTGTGTTAGTGTTTTGTATTTCTGTGTTTCATCAGAGAGAGAGAGAGAGAGAGAGAGAGAGAGAGAGAGAGAGAGAGAGAGAGAGAGAGAGAGAGAGAGAGAGAGAGAGAGAGAGAGAGAGAGAGAGTATTTTGTATTTCTGTGTTTCTTATAGAAATTGACAGTTGTTTTTCTCTTTTTTTTATTTTGCAGGTTGTAAGCATCGAAGTTTCAACCCAACAGCAGAAGTAGCAGAAGAGGAGGAGGGTTAGGAACAAGAGGAGGTTGGCACTGACGCTGGGGATGTCACAGATGAAAGGAATTGGGTGAAGGAGGACATAAGTAACCCTCCTCTACAACTGTTTGAGCATGCAGTAATGCCCATTATCAATGACCCATTCTGGTACTTCGCAAAGATGTTTGACATGGAACTCCTGGATCACCTTGTCTATCAGACGAACCTTTATGCAAGGCAAAGTGACCAGAGGACGACCTTCACGACAGAACAATCGGAGATGATTGTATTCCTCAGCATCCTCACCTACATGGGTGTGACCCACTCGCCTTGCATTGAATATTACTGGGACACTGACACGAGAGTGCTCACTCATCTGTACAAAACTCCACTTCGTTCAAGACGCTGGCCACTGAAGATCTTTGGGTACTGCCTGGATGTCTGCATTGCTAATGCATGGCTGTTGTACAAGAGAGATGTCACTAAACTTTCAGATAAACCCATGCCCCAGAAGAATTTTCGTCTCTCTATCTCCAGGGACTGTAGACTGCACGAGAAATGTGCTTCTCCTGCTCCGGAGGTTGTTTGCAAAGTGACCCTCCCAGTTAGAGGTCTGGGGTCACCAACAGTGCCACTGTCAGTCAGGGGTAATACCCTCAATAGACATGTTCCCATCTTCACCCCCATGGCACAGCAGAGTGCTCAACAATGTTACTCTTTGATTTTTTTGCTATTTTGAATTTTGAATTTTGTATTTTGTATAATAAAGGTAAACAAAAGAGTTACATTTTCATTTCCTTACTTGATTATGTTTTATTTTTACATATATTCAATTTTCAATTGAGGGAAAGTTGTAAAATATAACAAAATTGTTAATAAAAACATATATTCTTTAAATAGGTAAAATAATAATGGTTGAAAAATATCTCAAATAAAAAAAGAAATGGCATAAATATAAAATAAAACATGCCAAACATAAAACATGCAAAATTTATGCAAAAAACTTGATTAAAAACACTTTAAATTGCTTTAGAAAATAACTATAATTTGTTGAAAGACATTCCCTTAACATGCAAAACATCCAAATTGGGACACTGCTGTCAAAAGTCGATTTCCCATGAAACTGGCAAAGATCCAGTTGAGGATACTTTGTTTTGGGGGTCTACACCCCCCATTTTGAAAAAGGTTCAAAGTAAAAAGTTTCTAGAAAAAATTCTTCCCCAACATACTAAAAGCGTTTCTCTTTGACATCATTATTTCTTATAGTGTCCGTTAAATGGTTAATGCTTTTTTCAATTCTCTTAAGAATATCTGCTCTCATTAATCGGTAGAAGAGGATGAGGATGCAGGAGAATAAACCTCTATCTGCAAAAGTTTTGCCGCTACTGTATCAGCTGATGCACTTCGCACGCTATTTTCCTGATGATATTATATCGCAAGTTTGTTTGCTGTTTGTTCATAATGCTTTTTTTTCCATTCTCTTCAAAATATCCTATTGCATTAAACAGTAGAAGAGGAGGAGCATGGCGGAAAAGTGCCCACGAGATGGTTGATTATTTACTAAAATGAATTTTTTTTTTCTAATTTTCTTTGCATGAGCGTTATTCATGTATTTCGTATTTTTTTACCATTATTATTTAGGGGCGTTATTCCAATTTCGCGGATTATAAACATGCTCAAAAAGCGAGCTAGGTGCATTTCTAAGTCGCTCAGTGTAGAGAAAGTCTTAGTTCATGAATGAAATTTAGAGTAAATACAAATAGGGTTAAAGTTCTCAATAGTCTTATTGATTGAATTTTGTGTAATTTTATTGTAACGAATTCTGATTGGCTAACGTTTAGCAATATCAAACAGATGTTCTGTGATTGGTTAATGTTGCTATACTTGTACAAAGGACGAATCCAAGTTACGTGTTGAGGGAGAGAGAAATACCCACAGAAATGCATGATACCAGTTTTTTACTTTGAGGGCAGAGTAGAACATGACAACTATATATATATATATATATATATATATATATATATATATATATATATATATATATATATATATATATATATATATATATATATATATATATATATACATATATATATATATATATATATATATATATATATATATATATATATATATATATATATATATATATGTATATATATATATATATATATAATATATATATATATATATATATATATATATATATAATATATATATATATATATATATATATATATATATATATATATATATATATATATATATATATATATGTATATATATATATATATAAATATATATATATATATATATATATATATATATATATATATATATATATATATATATATATATATATATATATATATATATATATATATATATATATATATATATATATATATATATTTATATATATATATATATATATATATATATATATATATATATATATATATATATATATATATATATATATATATATATATATTTACTAAGTCAAGGCGCTACCAACTACACACCACAGAAGGTATAAAAGGAATCCAACCTTATAGCTTATATCTGCTATACCTAGGGATGAACGCATTATATCTGATTGCCACTATGTTCATATTACTGATTCCCCAACCTCACTCGTGGCTATAAGGTTGGATTCCTTTTATACCTTCAGTGGTGTGTAGTTGGTAGCGCCTTGACTTAGTAATTATAAGTCCTAGGTTCGAGTCCCGGTCGGGGTAAAATATGATTCATGTTTTCACATATATATTGTGCTTGCTTTGTTATTGTATGACCCGAATGAGATTGGGAATTGAATTGAATGCTAAAATGAAGCCACGAGTGAGGTTGGGGAATCTGTAATATGAACATAGTGGCATTCAGATAGAATGCGTTCATCCCTAAGTATAGCAGATATAAGCTATAAGGTTGGATTCCCTTTATACCTTCTGTGGTGTATAGTTGGTAGCGCCTTGACTTAGCAATTTTAAGTCCTAGGTTCGAGTCCCGGTCGGGGTAAAAAATGATTCATGTTTTCACATATGTAATGTGCTTGCTTGGTTATTGTATGACCCGAATGAGATTGGGAATTGAATTAAATGCTAAAATGAAGCCACGAGTGAGGTTGGGGAATCTGTAATATGAACATAGTGGCATTCAGATAGAATGCGTTCATCCCTAAATATAGCAGATATAAGCTATAAGGATGGATTCCTTTTATACCTTCTGTGGTGTGTAGTTTGTAGCGCCTTGACTTAGTAATTATAATTCCTAGGCTCGAGTCCTGGTCGGGGTAAAAAATGATTCATGTTTTCACATATGCAATGTGCTTGCTTTGTTATATATATATATATATATATATATATATATATATATATATATATATATATATATATATATATATATATATATATATATATATATATATATATATATATATATATATATATATATATATATATATATATATATATATATACATATATATATATATATATATATATATATATATATATATATATATATATATATATATATATATATATATATATATATATATATATATATGTATATGTATATATATATATATATATATATATATATATATATATATATATATATATATATATATATATATATATATATATTATATATATATATATATATATATATATATATATATATATATATATATATATATATATATATATATATATATATATATATATTATATATATATATATATATATATATATATATATATATATATATATATATATATATATATATATATATATATATATATATATATATATATATATATATATATAAGCAAAAGTATTTCGATAAATCTTGTAAAATGAGGTATTGAATTTACAGAAACTTCACTACCCACCATGGAAACTGATCCGGAAGTATCCTAGAGTTCATTATAATAAAAACCGACCTGAGTAGCCAGATAAACCAACTCAAAACCAGGAAAATAAAATTCTCTTGTCTCTCTTTGCCTTTTACCAGCCAAAAATCCCTTCACGCCCCATCTTCTAAGGACAACCTCTCGACTCCCATCACCAGGTGACCTACTATTACCACTTTATCGTGCACAGATAGCGACAGAGTATACGGTCCGAAACTCGCTAATACAAAGCCAAAACTAAATCATTAGAATATCCAAAGAACAAGGAAAATA
>JAXCGZ010006047.1:42500-50000 GCA_037179515.1 Halocaridina rubra
AACATACATGCGTACGTATATTCATACATGCATGCACTTATACAGACATTTTGATGTCAATACATGCACACACATACTCCATATCAGAAAGCATACATATATTTAATGATTTGAAAATTGAATAGAAAAGAAGTAGTAATCAATTTCAATTTTAGTCTACTTAAATATGAATATGTTTTTCTTCTTTTATGATTAGTGTCCCTTTTCTTCGTTTTCTACTATGTTTTTATATCAGTTCTTTTTCGTTATTCATTTTTTCCTGCCACTGACTTTTGATTAATTTTCACTCTTATTTCTTATTTTTTTTTTTCAATTGATATATAATATGCATATCTGTTCAATATAAATTTTTCCTTTATTGCATCTATTATTATTATTCGAACGTATGTATCAATCATTGTCTTTTATATTATATTATTATTGATTTCAGATTTCATATAGTTCATATAAATATATATATATATATATATATATATATATATATATATATATATATATAATATATATATATATATATATATATATATATATATATATATATATATTTTACGGGGTAAAAAATTATTCTTGTTTTCACATATGTAATATGCTTATTCGGTTATATATATATATATATATATATATATATATATATATATATATATATATATATATATATATATATATATATATATATATATATACATATATATATATATATATATATATATATATATATATATATATATATATATATATATATATATATGTACTATATATTACGACTGGACTCCAGTCCTCTTCATATATATATATATATATATATATATATATATATATATATATATATATATATATATATATATATATATATATATATATATATATATATATATATATATATATATATATATATATATATATATATATATATATATATATATATATATATAAATATATGTATATATATATATATATATATATATATATATATATATATATATATATATATATATATATTTTATATATATATATATATATATATATATATATATATATATATATATATATATATATATATATATATATATATATATATATTTATATATATATATATATATATATATATATATATATATATATATATATATATATATATATATATATATATATATATATATATATATATATATATATATATATATATATATATATATATATATATATATATATATATATATATATATATATATATATATATATATATATATATATATATATATATATATATATATATATATATATATATATATATATATATATATATATATATATATATATATATATATATATATATATATATATATATATATATATATATATATATATATAAAGCTTAATTCAGATTAACAAATACTAATCATGATCATCATTAATTTCCTCCGCTTTCCATTTCATCACATATTCTAACCCTTAAAAGATTATGTGTGGATTTTTTGCATTATTATGTGCAAACTCCTGGAAGCTCTTTTTTTTTTTTGTTCTACTGGTGTACACGGTTCACCTCATATTAATTAAAAAGACCAGCTATTGCATGCTGTGGACTAAGTATGCCGGCTAATTTGGCATGGCCTAGGAAATGCCAGACTTTATTGCTCTCCTATCTACATCCACATATATTAATATAAAAATAAAATGAAAGACGTTGTGATGAAAAGGGCTAATCCACTGATTAAACAGGCGCTTGATAAAAAGAAAGCAGTGGTAATCTCAGGCATAAGTGAATCCCAGGAGTCAACATGGCAGGGGAGACTTGAAGAAAATAAAGCTAGGAATTTAGACCTGATAAGGAAGCTTGGAGTATTATGTAGTCCAGAAGATTTTGTAAATATTCACCAACAAGGTAAATATTCTTGGCGGGGAAAGCAACGAGAGAAACCTTAGAGAGAGGGGACACATGGAGCAAAATGCAGATGACGATAAAAAGCCTAAAACACCTTTACGAATTCAAAACAGTGTTCATTAGGCCATACAAAACTCACGAAGAGATTAAAAGGATCAAAAACTTGTTGCAAGAGGCTAGAAGGTTAAATGAGGAGAGAAATGAAAAAGAGAAGAACAATTTTTGCTTCAGAGTTTCTCTAGACAAAGGGGAGATAATGAAGACAATGAAACAAGATTAGGGGATGGGGCCTCATTAAAATTGCTCTACACAAATGCTGATAGAATATGCTGCTAAGTCAGTAGAATTAGAATATAGGATTCACAACAGTAAGGCAGATATAGTAGCAGTTACAGAGACTAAGTTAAGTGAGTACATAAACTGCATCACAGTTTTTCCTAGGATCTTCAGATTATTAAAGGTAGAATGATATGAGAGGACTGGTGGAGGGATAGCACTGCTCATAAGTGAAAGGTTTCAGGTTGAGGAAATAAACTTTGCTATTGAAAGTGCGTTCAAGGAATTTCCTGTTGCTCGCATAAATACTGGGTCAGAGAGCATTATAATAACTGTTGTATGGAACCAACATAGGCTACAAGTTTATGAGGAAAGTCATATAGGCAATAGTGAAGTAATAACCTCAGTTCTTAACATTGCATGGGATAGAAAATGTTGGATTTTGATTGTGGAAGATTTTCATCATACAGAGATAGATTGGTAAAATCTTAACCTACACAGTGGGTAGAACACATTTGGGGCAAGATTCCTACATTGCATACAAGGGAATTTCCTACAACAACATGTACTGGAACCAACGAGGGCCAGGGGTGGGGATGATCCATCGCCGCTTGATCTAGTATTCACAGGTAATGTGTTTGAAATTGAAAAATTTGAGTATGAACCACCGCTTGGAAAAAGTGACTACTGTGTGTTGTTGATGGAGTATATCATCGAAGATGTTCTGCCTGAGAGTAGAGACACAAAGGACACGAGGAGGAACTATCCGAAAGGAGATTGCATAAAAATGAATGAGCATTTTGAAGTTATTGACTGGAGGAACTTATTCAACAACAAATTTGCACAAGAAATTTACAACATCTTTTGTGAGGAATATGGGAAGATTGTAGCTTGTTGCATGCCTTCCACCAAAATGGTAGTTATTCCTGTCAGTGAGAAATGGTTCAATAATGAGTGTAAGAGCGCTAATGAGTGGAGGGACAAATGCTGGAAAGGGCATAGGAGGAGAAAAAACATAAATGCCTGACAGTCTTTTAAAAAAGCAAGAAATGATTACCTAAGTAAAAGAAGAGAGGCCGAGATCGACTGAGAAAGGCATATCACCAGGAAGGCTAAAGATAATTTCAAGCTTTTCCAAAGCTTTACCAGAAGAAAACTGAAGGTAAAAGAACAGGTTTTAAAGTTTAAGAGAGTGAATGGATGCATCACTGAGACAGATGGAGAGATCTGCAAAGAACTGAATAGTAGAAAATACCCCACCCTCTCAGATTGTTGAGATAGGAGCTCATGGGCCGGAATTAGAGAACATCATCTTTTAGCCACAGAGGTATGCAAAGCGCCGATGGTGTTAGATGCCCATAAAACTACAGATCCTAATGATATATCCCCTTATGTACTTAAAAAATGCTCTAAATCAATATCAGCGGCACTAAGTATCTTGTTTGAAAATTCGCTGGAGTCAAGGGAGATTCCAAGATGCTGGAAACAAGCGAAGGTGGTGCCTATACTCAAAAAGGGAAGGAGGGATACGGCTCTAAAATATAGACCTGTTTCCTTGACCATCATAGTTCGCAAAGTTATGGAGAAACTACTAAGGAAATATATCTGTCATCACTTGGAATCCTTTAACTTTTAGTCAGTGAAACAACATGGCTTCAGAGAAGGTAGGTCAACATTAAAAAACTTATCAGAATTTATATGATGAGGTAAGCCGAATCTTACAGGAAAGAGAGGGCTGGGCAGATTGCATATTCCTGGACTTCCAGAAAGCATTTGACACTGTTCCACACGGGAGACTTATCAAGAAGCTGCAAACAATGGCTAGAATAGGTGGAAATGTCTTGGAATGGATAAAAACTTACTTAGAAGGAAGGGAATAGAGGGTTAGAGTAAGACACTCAGTGTTTGAATGGAGAAGAGTTAGTATTGGAGTTTCACTGGGTTCAGTTTTATGGCCACTTTTGTTCCTTGTATATGTAAATGACCTACTAGAGTCTGTAAATTCATTCATGAATATGCTAGCAGATGATGCAAAGATTGTGAAGAAATTAAGAAACGAGAACAATGGTAGAGAACTTCAGTAGGATCTAAATAGTCTGTATAAGTGGTGAAAAAAGTGGCTAATGAAATTCAATATATCAAAATGTAAGGTAAGGAGAATGGGTACAAGCGTAAAAAGGCCCAAGCTTGACTGTTCAATGGCAGGAGTAAAACTTCAAGGGACAGAGAATGAGAGAGATCTGGGAGTATAGATACTGGCCGATTTGTCTCCAGAAATGCATATGAATGGTATAGTAAGGGCAGCATATGCTTGCTTAGCAAATATAAGGGTAGCATTTAGGCACATGGACAAGGAAATATTCAGAAATATTTATGTAACCTATGTGAGGCCAAAGCTTGAATATACAGCTCCCTTTTGGAATCCACACTTGAAAAAGCACGTAGTTAAGCTGGAAAAGTTCAAAGACATGTCACGAGGCTGGTGCCAGAAATATGTAATCTCAGTTATGATGAGAGGCTGAGGGAATGAGACTTACCATCACTCGAAGCTAGAAGAATATGTGGGGATATGGTGACAGATTTTAAATTCCTTTATGGTTATGACAAAGTGGACAGGATCAATATTTTGATATGGTTGGCACTAAATCTAGAGATCATAGTTTGAAGCTTCGCAAGAAAACTTCTTTGCAGGATGTAAAGAAGTACTTTTTAAGTGTAAGAGTAGTTGATGACTGGAATTCGCTAAGCGAGGAGGGAGTTAATGCTAACTCAGTCCATAGTTATAAGGTCAAGTATGATAAGTATCACTAAGTACAAAACGGAACCTACTAGGAGATGGGAAGTTACGAGCTTGGGGCTCTTTTTTAGAAAGCACAAACAGGTAATTACAATTAGGTAAAAAAAATACATACATACATACATACATACATTTGTATATATATCCAAGCAAGAAAGCAAGTATTATTGGAAACTAATATTCTTAAATTACTACGTTAAATGACTAATTCCTTACGTGCACTAGTTTTCTAGTTACTACTTAATAATACTGTGCCCGAGGAGGTTATGCGACTTCGAGTCTGTCGCATTCCAATGTACATTCCTTTGTTTTCACTTTCAAAATTAAACCAAGGTATAATGACCACGCACATGCATCAACTATTTGCTTATTTAAGCATGATTTACATTTAAAATATGTGAAGCTTTTTTTTATTGAAAAAACAGGGACCATTTAGCAATAACGTTAATATATATATATATATATATATATATATATATATATATATATATATATATATATATATATATATATATATATATATATATATATATATATATATATATATATATATATATATATATATATATATATATATATATATATATATATATATATATATTTATATATATATATATAAATGTTCTATATGAATTCAGGATTATTAGCACATGTAATTGTTATTGAGTGTCCTGATAGCTTAAGAATGTCTATGTGTATATAGAGAAAGAATCTGAATTTTGCTACGCGTGTAGTGAGAACAATTAATATTGCTTATAGTGTGTAAACGGCATATATGAATATTCATACCCCAGCATATAGCATTGAGATATTGGGCGTTTAAGTAGACATAGTATTTAATTATGACTGCGTAGCCGTATGACATTTAATTGTTTCTGTGAATTTAGTTAGGGTATATAAGTATTGCTGTATATTTAGATATGGTACGTAAAAGTTACTGCGCATTAGGACAAAAGTGCATGTCGATTGCGTATATTAATGTGTTCCCAGTGAAAGTAGCGTGTTATAATAGTGTCTGGACAAAAAGTATTTTTGCAATGTTGTGTTTAGATATCATTTTTATATTTTGCTACATGTGTAGATAGAATATTTTAATGTTAATGCGTGTGGCTCTCTCTCTCTCTCTCTCTCTCTCTCTCTCTCTCTCTCTCTCTCTCTCTCTCTCTCTCTCTCTCTCTCTCTTTCTTTCTGTGTGATTACCTAATTGTGATTACCTAATTGTGTTTACGGGAAAGAGCCCAAAGCTCGTATCTTCCCGTCTCCTGATCGGTTCCATTATAGACTTAGTGATACTTATCATACCTCTCCTTAAAACTATGGATTGAGATAGCATTAACTACCTCCTCGCTTAGCGAATTCCAATTATCAACTACTCTTACACTGAAAAAGTATTTCCTTACATCCTGCAAAGAAGTTTTCTTACGAATCTTCAAACTATGACCTCTAGTTCTGGAGCCAGCCATATCAAAATATCGATCCCTATCCACTCTATCATAACCATGAAGGAATTTAAAGACTGTCACCATATCCCCCCTCACTCTTCTAGCTTCGAGTGATGGTAAGTCTAATTCCCTCAGCCTCTCATCATAACTGAGATTGCGTATTTCTGGCACCAGTTTCGTGGCATGTCTTTGAACTTTTTCAAGCTTACCTATGTGCTTTTTCAAGTGCGGATTCCAAAAGGGGGCTGCATATTCGAGTTTTGGCCTCACATAGGATACATAAATATTTCTGAACATTTCCTTGTCCATGTGCCTCAAGGCTACCCTTACATTTGATAAGAATGCATATGCTGCCCTTACTATGCCATTTATATGTATTTCTGGAGACAAATCTACCAGTATGTTTACTCCTAGATCTCTCTCATTTTCTGTCTCTTGAAGTTGTACTCCAGCCACCGAGTAGTCAAGCTTGGGCCTTCTTGCACTTGTACCCATTCTCATTACCTTACATTTTGAAGTATTGAATTTCATTAGCCACTTTTCTGACCACTCATGCAGATTATTTAGATCCTCCTGAAGTTCTCTACCATTGTTCTCGTTTTTTACTTTCTTCACAATCTTTGCATCATCTGCAAACATATTCATGAATGAATTTACAGACTCTGGTAGGTCATTTACATATACAAGGAACAAAAGTGGCCCTAAAACTGAACCCTGTGGAACTCCACTACTAACTCTTCTCCAATCAGACACTGAGTGTCTTACTCTAACCCTCTGTTCCCTTCCTTCTAAGTAAGTTTTTATCCATTCCAAAACATTTCCACCTATTCTAGCCATTGATTGCAGCTTCCTAATAAGTCTCCCATGTGGAACAGTGTCAAACGCTTTCTGGAAGTCTAGGAATATGCAATCTGCCCAGCCCTCTTTCCTGTAAGATTTGGCTTACCTCATCATAAAATTCTAATAAGTTTGTTACTGTTGATCTACCTTCTCTGAAGCCATGTTGCCTCACTGACAAAAAGTTGAAGGATTCCAAGTGAAGAGAGATATGTTTCCTTAGTAGTTTCTCCATAACTTTGCAAACTATGCTGGTCAAGGAAACT
>JAXCGZ010006047.1:60000-75102 GCA_037179515.1 Halocaridina rubra
TATTTATAATTATATATAGAGATATGTATATATATATATATATATATATATATATATATATATATATATATATATATATATATTATCAAATAAGCACATTACATATGTGAAAACATGAATCGTTTTTTACCCAGACCGGGACTTGAACCTAGGACTTATAATTACTAAGTCAAGACGCTACCAACTCCACACCACAGAAGGTTGGGGAATCTGTAATATGAGCATAGTGGCATTCAGATAGAATACTTTCTTTCCTAAGTATAGCAGATATAAGCTATAAGGTTGGATTCATTTTAACCTTCTTTGGTGTGTAGTTGGTAGTGCCTTGACTTAGTAATTATAAGTCCTAGGTTCAAGTCCCGGTCGGGGTAAAAGATTATTCATATTTTCACATATGTCATGTGCTTATTTGATTATTGTATAGCCCGAATGAGATTGGGAATTAAATTAAATGTGAAACTGAAGCCACGAGCGAGGTTAGTTAATCTGTAATATGAACATAATGGCATTCAGATAGAATGCGTTCATTTCTCAGTATAGCAGATGTAATCTAAAAATTGGATTCCTATTAACATTCTGTAGTGTGTAGTTGGCAGCGCCTTGAGTTAGTAATTACAAGTTCTAGGTTCAAGTCCCGGTAGGGGTAAAAAATGATACATGTTTTCATATATGTAAAATGCTTATCATAGGACTTATGATTACTAAGTCAAGGCGCTACCACTACACCACAGAAGGTTAAAAGGAATCCAACCTTATAGCTTATATCTGCCATACTTAGGAATGAACGCATTCTATCTGAATGCCACTATGTTCATATTACAGATTCCCCAACCTCACTCGTGGCTTCATTTTAGTATTTAATTCAATTCCCAATCTCATTCGGGTCTTGCAATAACCAAGCAAGCACATTACATATGTAAAAACATGAATCATTTTTTACCCCGACCGGGACTCGAACCTAGGACTTATGATTACTAAGTCAAGGCGCTACCACTACACCACAGAAGGTTAAAAGGAATCCAACCTTATAGCTTATATCTGCCATACTTAGGAATGAATGCATTCTATCTGAATGCCACTATGTTCATATTACAGATTCCCCAACCTCACTCGTGGCTTCATTTCAGCATTTAATTCAATTCCCAATCTCATTCGGGTCTTCCAATAACCAAGCAAGCACATTACATATGTACATACATATACCTTGGCTGTTTCCCCCTTTAATTGTGGGGTAGCCGACATCAAGAATGGAAAACAAATAGGGGGATTACTTTGCTCTATGTGCAATGGCGAGGGAGCTAGCGACCGTTCAGATGGCACTGCTGGAGTGCCACAGCCCATCCCCTCGGCTCTTCCACAACCTGTGTCGCTTCACAATTGCCAGCTCCTCCTACTGCCCCAACCACAGGGCTATCTCTGTAAGATGCAGCCCCGTGGTAATAGCAGATGCCCATCAGAGCTGCGCCACAATCGCTCGCCACTCATTCCTATTCCTAGCACGTTCGCTTGCTTCCCTCACATCCATCCTCCTATCAATCAGGGCTCTCCTTACTCTATCCATCCATCCAAACCTAGGCCTCCCTCTAGCATTTCTCCCATCAACTCTCACATTCATCACCTTTTTCAGCAGTCTTTCATCATCCATCCTTTCCACATGGCCAAACCATCTCAGAATATTCATATCTACTCTGGTCGCAATTTCTCTCCTAACACCCGTTCTTGCTCTCACCACTTCATTCCTAACCCTATCCAATCGAGATACACCAATCATACTCCTCAGGCATTTCATCTCAAACACATTAAGTTTCCGTCTCTCACTTACTTTCATACCCCATAACTCTGATCCATACATTACAGTTGGCACAATCACTTTCTCATACAAAACTTTCTTAACATTCATTTCCAACCCTCTATTCTTCATCACTCCTTTCAATGCACCCAACACTTTACATCCTTCATTCACTCTGTGACATATATCTGCTTCCACTCCACCATTTGCAGCTATAAACGAGCCTAAATACTTAAACTGATTAACCTCCTAAAGTGTCTCTCCATTCAACAAAACATTCAATCCAGCGCCATCCTCATTTCTTGTACACCTCATAACCTTACTTATGTGAAAACATGAATCATTTTTTTCCCCGACCGGGACTCGAACCTAGGACTTTTGATTACTAAGTCAAGGCGTTACCACTACACCACAGAAGGTTAAAAGGAATCCAACCTTATAGCTTATATCTGCCATACTTAGTAATGAACGCATTCTATCTGAATGCCACTATGTTCATATTACAGATTCCAAAACCTCACTCGTGGCTTCATTTTAGCATTTAATTCAATTCCCAATCTCATTCGGGTCTTCCAGTAACCAAACAAGCACATTACATATTTGAAAACATGAATCATTTTTTACCCCGACCGGGACTCGAACCTAGGAATTATGATTACTAAGTCAAGGCGCTACCACTACACCACAGAAGGTTAAAAGGCATCCAACCTTATAGCTTATATATGCCATACTTAGGAATGAACGCATTCTATCTGAATGCCACTATGTTCATATTACAGATTCCCCAACCTCACTCGTGGCTTCATTTTTGCATTTAATTCAATTCCCAATCTCATTCGGGTCTTCGAATAACCAAGCAAGCACATTACATATGTGAAAACATGAATCATTTTTTACCCCGACCGGGACTCGAACCTAGAACTTATGATTACTAAGTCAAGGCGCTACCACTACACTACAGAAGGTTAAAAGGAATCCAACCTCATAGCTTATATCTGCCATACTTAGGAATGAACTCATTCTATCTGAATGCCACTACGTTCATATTACAGATTCCCCAACCTCACTCGTGGCTTCATTTTAGCATTTAATTCAATTCCCAATCTCATTCGGGTCTTCCAATAACCAAGCAAGCACATTACATATGTGATAACATGAATCATTTTTTACCCCGACCGGGACTCAAACCTAGGACTTATGATTACTAAGTCAAGGCGCTACCACTACACCATACTTAGGAATAAACGCATTCTATCTGAATGCCACTATGTTCATATTACAGATTCGCCAACCTCACTCGTGGCTTCATTTTAGCATTTAATTCAATTCCCAATCTCATTCGGGTCTTCCAATAACCAAGCAAGCACATTGCATATGTGAAAACATGAATAATTTTTTTAAACCGACCGGGACTCGAACCTAGGACTTATGATTACTAAGTCAAGGCGCTACCACTACACCACAGAAGGTTAAAAGGAATCCAACCTTATAGCTTATATCTGCCATACTTAGGAATGAACGCATTCTATCCGAATGCCACTATGTTCATATTACAGATTCCCCAACCTCACTCGTGACTTCATTTTAGCATTTAATTCAATTCCCAATCTCATTCGGGTCTTCCAATAACCAAGCAAGCACATTACATATGTGAAAACATGAATCATTTTTTACCCCGACCGGGACTCGAACCTAGGACTTATGATTACTAAGTCAAGGCGCTACCACTACACCACAGAAGGTTAAAAGGAATCCAACCTTATAGCTTATATCTGCCATACTTAGGGCTGAACACATTCTATCTGAATGCCACTATGTTCATATTACAGATTCCCCAACCTCACTCGTGGCTTCATTTTAGCATTTAATTCAATTCCCAATCTCATTCGGGTCTTCCAATAACCAAGCAAGCACATTACATATGTAAAAACATGAATCATTTTTTACCCCGACCGGAACTCGAACCTAGGACTTATGATTACTAAGTCAAGTCGCTACCACTACACCACAGAAGGTTAAAAGGAATCCAACCTTATAGCTTATATCTGCCATACTTAGGAATGAACGCATTCTATCTGAATGCCACTATGTTCATATTACAGATTCCCTAACCTCACTCGTGGCTTCATTTTAGCATTTAATTCAATTCCCAATCTCATTCGGGTCTTCCAATAACCAAGCAAGCACATTACATATGTACATACATATACCTTGGCTGTTTTCCCCTTTAATTGGGGGGTAGCCGACATCAAGAAAGGAAAACAAATAGGGGGATTACTTTGCTCTATGTGCAATGGCGAGGGAGTTAGCGACCGTTCAGATGGCACTGCTGGAGTGCCACAGCCCATCCCCAAGGCTCTTCCACAACCTGTGTTGCTTCACAATTGCCCGCTCCTCCGACTGCCCCAACCACAGGGCTAGCTCTGTAAGATGCAGCCCCGTGGTAACAGCAGATGCCCATCAGAGCTGCGTCACAATCGCTCGCCACTCATTCCTATTCCTAGCACGTTCGCTTGCTTCCCTCACATCCATCCTCCTATCATTCAGGGCTCTCCTTACTCCATCCATCCATCCAAACCTAGGCCTCCCTCTAGCATTTCTCCCATCAACTCACGCATTCATCACCTTTTTCAGCAGCCTTTCATCATCCATCCTTTCCACATGGCCAAACCATCTCAGAACATTCATATCTACTCTGGCCGCAATTTCTCTCCTCACACCCGTTCTTGCTCTCACCACTTCATTCCTAAACCTATCCAATCGACATACACCAATCATACTCCTCAGGCATTTCATCTCAAACACATTTAGTTTCCGTCTCTCACTTACTTTCATACCCCATAACTCTAATCCATACATTACAGTTGGCACAATCACTTTCTCATACAAAACATTCTTAACATTCATTTCCAACCCTCTATTCTTCATCACTCCTTTCAATGCACCCAACACTTTACATCCTTCATTCACTCTGTGACACACATCTGCTTCCACTCCACCATTTGCAGCTATAACCGAGCCTAAATACTTAAACTGATTAACCTCCTCAAGTGTCTCTCCATTCAACATAACATTCAATCCAGCGCCATCCTCATTTCTTGTACACCTCATAACCTTACAAATGTGAAAACATGAATCATTTTTTACCCCGTCCGGGATTCGAACCTAGGACTTTTGATTACTAAGTCAAGGCGCTACCACTACACCACAGAAGTTTAAAAGGAATCCAACCTTATAGCTTATATCTGCCATACTTAGGAATGAACGCATTCTATCTGAATGCAACTATGTTCATATTACAGATTCCTAAACCTCACTCGTGGCTTCATTTTAGCATTTAATTCAATTCCCAATCTCATTCGGGTCTTCCAATAACCAAGCAAGCACATTACATATGTGAAAACATGAATCATTTTTTACCCTGACCGGGACTCGAACCTAAGAATTATGATTACTAAGTCAAGGCGCTACCACTACACCACAGAAGGTTAAAAGGAATCCAACGTTATAGCTTATATCTGCCATACTTAGGAATGAACGCATTCTATCTGAATGCCACTATGTTCATATTACAGATTCCTCAACCTCACTCGTGGCTTCATTTTAACATTTAATTCAATTCCCAATCTCATTCGGGTCTTCCAATAACCAAGCAAGCACATTACATATGTGAGAACATGAATCATTTTTTACCCCGACCGGGACTCGAACCTAGGACTTATGATTACTAAGTCAAGGCGCTACCACTACACCATACTTAGGAATGAACGCATTCTATCTGAATGCCACTATGTTCATATTACAGATTCCCCAACCTCACTCATGGCTTCATTTTAGCATTTAATTCAATTCCCAATCTCATTCGGGTCTTCCAATAACCAAGCAAGCACATTACATATGTGAAAACATGAATCATTTTTTTAAACCGACCAGGACTCGAACCTAGGACTTATGATTACTAAGTCAAGGCGCTACCACTACACCACAGATGGTTAAAAGGAATCCTACCTTATAGCTTATATCTGCCATACTTAGGAATGAACGCATGCTATCTGAATGCAACTATGTTCATATTACAGATTCCCCAACCTCACTCGTGGCTTCATTTTAGCATTTAATTCAATTCCCAATCTCATTCGGGTCTTCCAATAACCAAGCAAGCACTTTACATATGTGAAAACATGAATCATTTTTTTACCCCGACCGGGACTCGAACCTAGGCCTTATGATTACTAAGTCAAAGTGCTAATACTACACCACAGAAGGTTAAAAGGAATCCAACATTACAGCTTATATCTGCCATACTTACGAATGAACGCATTCTATCTGAATGACACTATGTTCATATTACAGATTCCCCAAACTCACTCGTGGCTTCTATTTAGCATTTAATTCAATTCCCAATCTCATTCGGGTCTTCCAATAAACAAGAAAGCACATTTCATATGTGAAAACATGAAACATTTTTTACCCCGACCGGGACTCGAACCTAGGACTTATGATTACTAAGTCAAGGCGCTACCACTACACCACAGAAGGTTAAAAGGAATCCAACCTTATAGCTTATATGTTCCATACTTAGGAATGAACGCATTCTATCTGAATGCCACTATGTTCATATTACAGATTCCCCAACCTCACTCGTGGCTTCATTTTAGCATTTAATTCAATTCCCAATCTCATTCGGGTCTTCCAATAACCAAGCAAGCACATTACATATGTGAAAACATGAATCATTTTTAACCCCGACTGGGACTCGAACCTAGGACTTATGATTACTAAGTCAAGGCGCTACCACTACACCACAGAGGGTTAAAAGGAATCCAACGTTATAGCTTATATCTGCCATACTTAGGAATGAACGCATTCTATCTGAATGCCACTATGTTCATATTACAGATTCCTCAACCTCACTCGTGGCTTCATTTTAGATTTAATTCAATTCCCAATCTCATTCGGGTCTTCCAATAACCAACCAAGCACATTACATATGTGAAAACATGAATCATTTTTTACCCCGACCGGAACTCGAACCTAGGACTTATGATTACTAAGTCAAGGCGCCACCACTACACCAGAGAAGGTTAAAAGGAATCCAACCTTATAGCTTATATCTGCCATACTTAGGAATGAACGCATTCTATCTGAATGCCACTACGTTCATATTACAGATTCCCCAACCTCACTCGTGGCTTCATTTTAGCATTTAATTCAATTCCCAATCTCATTCGGGTCTTCCAATAACCAAGCAAGCACATTACATATGTGAAAACATGAATCATTTTTTACTCCGACTGGGAATCGAACCTAGGACTTATGATTACAAAGTCAAGGTGCTACCACTACACCATTCTTAGGAATGAATGCATTCTATCTGAATGCCACTATGTTCATATTACAGATTCCCCAACCTCACTCGTGGCTTCATTTTAGCATTTAATTCATTTCCCGATCTCATTCGGGTCTTCCAATAACCAAGCAAGCACATTACATATGTGAAAACATGAATCATTTTTTTACCCCGACTGGGACTCGAACCTAGGACTTATGATTACTAAGTCAAGGCGCTACCACTACACCACAGAAGGTTAAAAGGAATCCAACCTTATAGCTTATATCTGCCATACTTAGGAATGAACGCATTCTATCTGAATGCAACTATGTTCATATTACAGATTCCCCAACCTCACTCGTAGCTTCATTTTAGCATTTAATTCAATTCCCAATCTCATTCGGGTCTTCCAATAACCAAACAAGCACATTACATATGTGAAAACATGAATCATTTTTTACCCCGACCGGGATTCGAACCTAAGAATTATGATTACTAAGTCAAGGCGCTACCACTACACCACAGAAGGTTAAAAGGAATCCAACGTTATAGCTTATATCTGCCATTCTTAGGAATGAACGCATTCTCTCTGAATGCCACTATGTTCATATTACAGATTCCTCAACCTCACTCGTGGCTTCATTTTAGCATTTAATTCAATTCCCAATCTCATTCGGGTCTTCCAATAACCAAGCAAGCACATTACATATGTGAAAACATGAATCATTTTTTACCCCGACCGGGACTCGAACCTAGGACTTATGATTACTAAGTCAAGGCGCTACCACTACACCACAGAAGGTTAAAAGGAATCCAACCTTATAGCTTATATCTGCCATACTTAGGAATGAACGCATTCTATCTGAATGCCACTACATTCATATTACAGATACCCCAACCTCACTCGTGGCTTCATTTTAGCATTTAATTTAATTCCCAATCTCATTCGGGTCTTCCAATAACCAAGCAAGCACATTACATATGTGAAAACATGAATCATTTTTTTCTCCGACTGGGAATCGAACCTAGGACTTATGATTACTAAGTCAAGGTGCTACCACTACACCATGCTTAGGAATGAATGCATTCTATCTGAATGCCACTATGTTCATATTACAGATTCCCCAACCTCACTCATGGCTTCATTTTAGCATTTAATTCAATTCCCAATCTCATTCGGGTCTTCCAATAACCAAGCAAGCACATTACATATGTGAAAACATGAATCATTTTTTTAAACCGACAAGGACTCGAACCTAGGACTTATGATTACTAAGTCAAGGCGCTACCAATACACCACAGAAGGTTAAAAGGAATCCAACCTTATAGCTTATATCTGTCATACTTAGGAATGAACGCATTCTATCTGAATGCCACAATGTTCATATTACAGATTCCCCAACCTCACTCGTGACTTCATTTTAGCATTTAATTCAATTCCCAATCTCATTCGGGTCTTCCAATAACCAAGCAAGCACATTACATATGTGAAAACATGAATCATTTTTTACCCCGACCGGGACTCGAACCTAGGACTTATGATTACTAAGTCAAGGCGCTACCACTACACCACAGATGGTTAAAAGGAATCCAACCTTATAGCTTATATGTGCAATACTTAGGAATGAACGCATTCTATCTGACTGCCACTATGTTCATATTACAGATTCCCCAACCTCACTCGTGGCTTCATTTTAGCATTTAATTCAATTCCCAATCTCATTCGGGTCTTCCAATAACCAAGCAAGCACATTACATATGTGAAAACATGAATCATTTTTTTACCCCGACCGGGACTCGAACCTAGGACTTATGATTACTAAGTCAAGGCGCTACCACTACACCACAGATGGTTAAAAGGAATCCAACCTTATAGCTTATATCTGCCATACTTAGGAATGAACGCATTCTATCTGAATGCCACTATGTTCATATTACAGATTCCCCATCCAAACTCGAGGCTTCATTTTAGCATTTAATTCAATCCCCAATCTCATTCGGGTCTTCCAATAACCAAGAAAGCACATTCCATATATGAAAACATGAATCATTTTTTTACCCTGAAGGGGACTCGAACCTAGGACTTATGATTACTAAGTCAAGGCGCTACCACTACACCACAGAAAGGTTAAAAGGAATCCAACCTTATGGCTTATAACTGCCTTACTTAGGAATGAACGCATTCTATCTGAATGCCACTATGTTCATATTACAGATTCCCCAACCTCACTCGTGGCTTCATTTTAGCATTTAATTCAATTTCCAATCTCATTCGGGTCTTCCAATAACCAAGCAAGCACATTACATTTGTGAAAACATGAATCATTTTTTACCCCGAAAGGGACTCGAACCTAGGACTTATGATTACTAAGTCAAGGCGCTACCACTACACCACAGAAGGTTAAAAGGAATCCAACCTTATAACTTATATCTGCCATACTTAGGAATGAACGCAGTCTATCTGAATGCCACTATGTTCATATTACAGATTCCCCAACCTCACACGTGGCTTCATTTTAGCATTTAATTCAATTCCCAATCTCATTCGGGTCTTCCAATTCCCAAGCAAGCACATTACATATGTGAAAACATGAATCATTTTTTACCTCGACCGGACTCGAACCTAGGACTTATGATTACTAAGTCAAGGCGCTACCACTACACCACAGAAGGTTAAAAGGAATCCAACCTTATAGCTTATATCTGCCATACTTAGGAATGAATGCATTCTATCTGAATGCCACTATGTTCATATTACAGATTCCCCAACCTCACTCGTGGCTTCATTTTAGCATTTAATTCAATTCCCAATCTCATTCCGGTCTTGTAATAACCAAGCAAGCACATTACATATGTGAAAACATGAATCATTTTTTACCCCGACCGGGACTCGAACCTAGGACTTATAATTACTAAATCAAGGCGCTACCACTACACCACAGAAGGTTAAAAGGAATCCAACCTTATAGCTTATATTTGCCATACTTAGTAATGAACGCATTCTATCTGAATGCCACTATGTTCATATTACAGATGTCCCAACCTCACTCGCGGCTTCATTTTAGCATTTAATTCAATTCCCAATCTTATTCGGGTCTTCCAATAACCAAGCAAGCACATTACATATGTACATACATATACCTTGGCTGTTTCCCCCTTTAATTGGGGGGTAGCCAACATCAAGAAAGGAAAACAAATAGGGGGATTACTTTGCTCTATGGGCAATGACGAGGGAGCTAGCGCCCATTCAGATGGCACTGCTGGAGTGCCACAGCCCATCCCACCGGCTCTTTCACAACCTGTGTCGCTTCACAAATGCCAGCTCCTCCTACTGCCCCTACAACAAGGCTATCTCTGTAAGATGCAGCCCCGTGGTAACAGCAGATGCCCATCAGAGCCGCGTCGCAATTGCTCGCCACTCATTCCTATTCCTAGCACGCTCGCTTGCTTCCCTCACATCCATCCTCCTATCATTCAGGGCTCTCCTTACTCCATCCATCCATCCAAAACTAGGCTTCCCTCTAGTATTTCTCCCATCAACTCTCGCATTCATCACCTTTTTCAACAGCCTTTCATCATCCATCCTTTCCACATGGCCAAACCATCTCAGAACATTCATATCTACTCTGGCTGCAATTTCTCTCCTCACACCCGTTTTTGCTCTCACCACTTCATTCCTAACCCTATCCAATCGAGATACACCAATCATACTCCTCAGGCATTTCATCTCAAACACATTTAGTTTCCATCTCTTAGTTACTTTCACAACCACTTTCTCATACAAAACTTTCTTAACATTCATTTCCAACCCTCTATTCTTCATCACTCCTTTCAATGCACCCAACACTTTACATCCTTCATTCACTCTGTGACACATATCTGCTTCCACTACACCATTTGCAGCTATAACAGAGCCTAAATACTTAAACTGATTAACCTCCTCAAGTGTCTCTCCATTCAACATAACATTCAATCCAGCGCCATCCTCATTTCTTGTACACCTCATAACCTTACATATGTGAAAACATGAATCATTTTTTACACCGACCAGGACTCGAACCTAGGACTTTTGATTACTAAGTCAAGGCACTACCACTACACCACAGAAGGTTAAAAGGAATCCAGCCTTATAGCTTATATCTGCCATACTTAGGAATGAACGCATTCTATCTGAATGCCACTATGTTCATATTACAGATTCCCCAACCTCACTAGTGGCTTCATTTTAGCATTTAATTCAATTCCCAATCTCATTCGGGTCTTCCAATAACCAAGCAAGCACATTACATTTGTGAAAACATGAATCATTCTTTACCCCGACCGGGACTCGAACCTAGGAATTATGATTACTAAGTCAAGGCGCTACCACTACACCACAGAAGGTTAAAAGGAATCCAACCTTATAGCTTATATCTGCCATACTTAGGAATGAATGCATTCTATCTGAATGCCACTATGTTCATATTACAGATTCCCCAACCTCACTCGTGGCTTCATTTTAGCATTTAATTCAATTCCCAATCTCATTCGGGTCTTCCAATAACCAAGCAAGCACATTACATATGTGAAAACATGAATCATTTTTTACCCCAACCGGGACTCGAACCTAGGACTTATGATTACTAAGTCAAGGCGCTACCACTACACCACAGAAGGTTAAAAGGAATCCAACCTTATAGCTTATATCTGCCATACTTAGGAATGAACGCATTCCATCTGAATGCCACTATGTTCATATTACAGATTCCCCAACCTCACTCGTGGCTCCATTTTAGCATTTAATTCAATTCCCAATCTCATTCGGGTCTTCCAATAACCAATCAAGCACATTACATATGTGAAAACATGAATCATTTTTTACCCCGACTGGGACTCGAACCTAGGAATTATGATTACTAAGTCAAGGAACTACCACTACACCACAGAAGGTTAAAAGGAATCCAACCTTATAGCTTATATCTGCCATACTTAGGAATGAACGCATTCTATCTGAATGCCACTATGTTCATATTACAGATTCCCCAACCTCACTCATGGCTTCATTTTAGCATTTAATTCAATTCCCAATCTCATTCGGGCCATGAAATTATCAAATAAGTACATTACATATGTGAAAACATGAATCATTTTTTACCCCGACAGGGACTCGAACCTAGGACTTATGATTACTAAGTCAAGGCGCTACCACTACACCACAGAAGGTTAAAAGGAATCCAACCTTATAGCTTATATCTGCCATACTTAGGAATGAACGCATTCTATCTGAATGCCACTATGTTCATATTACAGATTACCCAACCTCACTAGTGGCTTCATTTTAGCATTTAATTCAATTCCCAATCTCATTCGGGTCTTCCAATAACCAAGCAAGCACATTACATTTGTGAAAACATGAATCATTCTTTACCCCGACCGGGACTCGAACCTAGGACTTATGATTACTAAGTCAAGGCGCTACCACTACACCATAAAAGGTTAAAAGGAATCCAACCTTATAGCTAATATCTACCATAGGTAGGAATGAACGCATTCTATCTGAATGCCACTATGTTCATATTACAGATTCTCCAACCTCACTCGTGGCTTCATTTTAGCATTTAATTCAATTCCCAATCTCATTCGGGTCTTCCGATAACCAAGCAAGCACATTACATATGTGAAAACATGAATCATTTTTTACCCCGACCGGGACTCGAACCTAGGACTTATGATTACTAAGTCAAGGCGCTACCACTACACCACAGAAGGTTAAAAGGAATCCAACCTTATAGCTTATATGTGCCATACTTAGGAATAAACACATTCTATCTGAATGCCACTATGTTCATATTACAGATTCCCCAACCTCACTCGTGGCTTCATTTTAGCATTTATTTCAATTCCTAATCTCATTCGGGTCTTCCAATAACCAAGCAAGCACATTACATATGTGAAAACATGAATCATTTTTTTACCCCGACCGGGACTTGAACCTAGGACTTATGATTACTAAGTCAAGGCGCTACCACTACACCACAGAAGGTTAAAAGGAATCCAACCTTATAGCTTATATCTGCCATACAATGGAATGAACGCATTCTATCTGAATGCCACTATGTTCATATTACAGATTCCCCAACCAAAGTCGAGGCTTCATTTTAGCATTTAATTCAATCCCCAATCTCATTCGGGACTTCCAATAACCAAGAAAGCACATTCCATATATGAAAACATGAATCATTTTTTTACCCTGAACGGGACTCGAACCTAGGACTTACGATTACTAAGTCAAGGCGCTACCACTACACCACAGAAAGGTTAAAAGGAATCCAACCTTATAGCTTATATCTGCCATACTTAGGAATGAACGCATTCTATCTGAATGCCACTATGTTCATATTACAGATTCCCCAACCTCACTCGTGGCTTCATTTTAGCATTTAATTCAATTCTCAATCTCATTCGGGTCTTCCAATAACCAAGCAACCACATTACATATGTGAAAACATAAATCATTTTTTTACCCCGACCGGGACTCGAACCTAGGACTTATGATTACTAAGTCAAGGCGCTACCACTACACCACAGAAGGTTAAAAGGAATCCAACCTTATAGCTTATATCTGCCATACTTAGGAATGAACGCATTCTATCTGAATGCCACTATGTTCATATTACAGATTCCCCAACCTCACTCGTGGCTTCATTTTAGCATTTAATTCAATTCTCAATCTCATTCGGGTCTTCCAATAACCAAGCAAGCACATTACATATGTGAAAACATGAATCATTTTTTACCCCGACCGGGACTCGAACCTAGGAATTATGATTACTAAGTCAAGGCTCTACCACTACACCACAGAAGGTTAAAAGGAATCCAACCTTATAGCTTATATCTGCCATACTTAGGAATGAATGCATTCTTTCTGAATGCCACTATGTTCATATTACAGATTCCCCAACCTCACTCGTGGCTTCATTTTAGCATTTAATTCAATTCCCAATCTCATTCGGGTCTTCCAATAACCAAGCAAGCACATTACATATGTGAAAACATGAATCATTTTTTACCCCGACCGGGATTCGAACCTAGGACTTATGATTACTAAGTCAAGGCGCTACCACTACACCACAGAAGGTTAAAAGGAATCCAACCTTATAGCTTATATCTGCCATACTTAGGAATGAACGCATTCTATCTGAATGCCACTATGTTCATATTACAGATTCCCCAACCTCACTCGTGGCTTCATTTTAGCATTTAATTCAATTCCCAATCTCATTCGGGTCTTCCAATAATCAATCAAGCACATTACATATGTGAAAACATGAATCATTTTTTACCCCGACCGGGACTCGAACCTAGGAATTATGATTACTAAGTCAAGGCACTACCACTACACCACAGAAGGTTAAAAAGAATCCAACCTTATAGCTTATAACTGCCATACTTAGGAATGAACGCATTCTATCTGAATGCCACTATGTTCATATTACAGATTCCCCAACCTCACCCTTGGCTGCATTTTAGCATTTGATTCAATTCCCAATCTCATTCGGGTCTTCCAATAACCAAGCAAGCACATTACATATGTGAAAACATGAATAATTTTTTACCCCGACCGGGACACGAACTTAGGACTTATGATTACTAAGTCAAGGCGCTACCACTACACCACAGAAGGTTAAAAGGAATCCAACCTTATAGCTTATATCTGCCATACTTAGGAATGAATGCATTCTATCTGAATGCCACTATGTTAATATTAGAGATTCCCCAACCTCACTCGTGGATTCATTTTAGCATTTAATTCAATTCCCAATCTCAGTCGGGTCTTCCAATAACCAAGCAAGCACAATACATATGTAAAAACATGAATCATTTTTTACCCCGACCGGGATTCGAACCTAAGAATTATGATTACTAAGTCAAGGCGCTACCACTACACCACAGAAGGTTAAAAGGAATCCAACGTTATAGCTTATATCTGCCATTCTTAGGA
>JAXCGZ010006048.1:0-12500 GCA_037179515.1 Halocaridina rubra
CAAACCTTGATCTGAAAGTGTTGTATGGCTTCCAGCTTCAAGAATTCCCTTGTATTAAAACATACATACATACATACATACATACATACATACATACATACATACATACATACATACATACATACATACATACATACATACATACATACATACATACATACACAGATAATGTGTTGGATATTGAAAAAATTGAGTATGATCCACCAATTGGAAAGAGTGACCACTGTGTGTTGTTGATGGAGTATATCATTGAAGATATTCTGCCTGAGAGTAGAGGCACTGAGGACATGAGGAGGAACTATCCGAAAGGAGATTACATCAAAATGAATGAGCTTTTTGCAGTTATTGACTGGAGAATCTTATTTTACAACAAATCTGTACAAGAAATGTATGACATCTTTTGTGAGAAATATGGAAAGATAGTAGATTGCTGCATACCTTTCACCAAAGTAGGCGTAATTCATGCCAGAGAGAAATGGTTCGATAATGAGTGTAAAAGAGATAAGGAGTGGAGAGACAAATGCTGGAAAAGGTATAGGAGGAGAAAAACATAAATGCCTGGCAAACCTACAAAAGAGCAAGAAATGACTACCTAAGTAAAATAAGAGAGGCAGAGAGAGACTATGAGAGGGACATCACCAGGAAGGCTAAAGAAAATCCCAAGCTTTTCCATAGCTTTATCAGAGGAAACCTGAAGGTAAAAGAACAGGTTTTAAGGCTTAAGATAGAAGCTCAAGGGCCGGTATTAAAGAACATTAGCCTTACAGCCACAGAGGTATGCAAGGCGCTGATGGGGTTAGATGTTCATAAAGCTACAGGTCCTAATGACATATCCCCTCATGTACTTAAAAATGCGCAAACTCAATATCAGTGGCACTAAGTATCATATTTAAAAAGTCACTGGAGTCAGGGGAGATTTCAAGATGCTGGAAATAAGCAAACGTAACACCTATCTTCAAAAAGGGAAGGAGGGATACAACTCTGAACTATAGACCAGTTTCCTTGACCAGCATAGTTTGCAAAGTTATGGAGAAACTACTAAGGAAACATATCTCTCTTCACTTGGAATCCTTCAACTTTTTGTCAGTGAGGCAACATGGCTTCAGAGAAGGTAGATCAACAGTAACAAGCTTATTAGAATTTTATGATAAGGTAAGCCGAATCTTACAGGAAAGAGAGGGCTGGGTAGATTGCATATTCCTAGACTTCCAGAAAGCGTTTGACACTGTTCCACATGGGAGACTTATTAGGAAGCTGCAAGCAATGGCTAGAATAGGTGGAATGGAATGGATAAAAACTTACTTAGAAGGAAGGGAACAGAGGGTTAGATTAAGACACTCAGTGTCTGAATGGAGAAGAGTTAGTAGTGGAGTTTCACAAGGTTCAGTTTTAGGGCCACTTTTGATCCTTATATATGTAAATGACCTACCAGAGTCTGTAAATTCATTCATGAATATGTTTGCAGATGATGCAAAGATTGTGAAGAAAGTAAAAAACGAGAACAATGGTAGAGAATTTCAGGAAGATCTAAATAGTCTGCATGAGTGGTCAGAAAAGTGGCTAATGAAATTCATTACTTCAAAATGTAAGGTAATGAGAATGGGTACAAGTGCAAGAAGGCCCAAGCTTGACTACTCGGTGGCAGGAGTACAACTTCAAGAGACAGAGAATGAGAGAGATCTAGGAGTAAACATACTTGCAGATTTGTCTCCAGAAATACATATAAATGGCATAGTAAGGGCAGCATATGCATTCTTATCAAATGTAAGGGTAGCCTTCAGGCACATGGACAAGGAAATGTTCAGAAATATTTATGTAACCTATGTGAGGCTAAAACTCGAATATGCAGCCCCCTTTTGGAATCCACACTTGAAAAAGCACATAGCTAAGCTTGAAAAAGTTCAAAGACATGCCATGAAACTGGTGCCAGAAATATGCAATCTCAGTTATGATGAGAGGCTGAGGGAATTAGACTTACCATCACTCGAAGCTAGAAGAGTAAGGGGGGATATGGTGACAGTCTTTAAATTCCTTCATGGTTATGATAGAGTGGATAGGGATCGATATTTTGATATGGCAGGATCTATAACTAGAAGTCATAGTTTGAAGCTTCGTAAGAAAACTTCTTTGCAGGATGTAAGGAAATACTTTTTCAATGTAAGGGTACTTGATAATTGGAATTGGCTAAGCGAGGAGGTAGTTAATACTATCTCAATCAAAAGCTTTAAGGACAGGTATGATAAGTATCACTAAGTAGAAAATATAACCTATCATGAGACGGGAAGATACGAGCTTTGGGCTCTTTCCCGTAAACACAATTAGGTAATTACAATTAGGTAATTACATACATACATACATACATACATACATACATACATACATACATACATACATACATACATACATACATACACTACATACATACATGTATGTAGGAAGGCTAAAGAAAATCCCAATCTTTTCCATAGCTTTATCAGAGGAAAATTGATTGTCAAATAACAGGTTTTAAATTAAAGAGAGTGGATTAAAGCTTCACTGAGACAGATGAAGAGATCTGCGAAGAATTGAACAAGGAGTTTCAGTCAGTATTTACAGTAGAAAATACCCCACCCCCTTAATTACAGAGATAGGAGCTCATGGGCCAGTAGTAGTGAACATCATCTTTTCAACCACAGAGGTATGCAAAGCGTTGGTGGGGTTAGATGTATTAAATAAAGCTATAGGTCCTGATGATATATCCCCTCATGTACTTAAGAAATTTGCTAAATCAATATCAACGGCATTATTTATCATATTTGAAAACTTGCTGGAATGAGGGGATATTCCAAGATGCTGGAAACAAAGGAACGTGGTATCTATCTTCAAAATGGGAAGGAGGGATACAGATCTAGACAATAGGTCTGTTTCCTTTACCAGCATAGTTTGCAATGTTATGAAGAAACTACTAAGAAAGCACATCTCTCTTCACTTGGAATCCTTTAACTTTTTGTCAGTGAAACAACAATGGCTTCATAGAATGTAAATCGACAGTACCAAACTTATTAGTATTTTATGATGAGGTAAGCCAAATCATACAAAAAAGAGAGGGCTGGGCAGATTTCATATTTGTAGATTTCCAGAGAGCAGTTGACACGGTCCCACACGGGAGACTTAATAAGAAATTGCAAACAATGGCGAGAATAGGTGGAAATGTCCTGGAATGGATAAAAAATTACTTAGAAGGGAGGGGACAGAATGTTAGAGTAAGATACTCAGTGTTCGAATGGAGAAGGGATAGTAGTGGGGTTCACAGGGTCCAGTTTTAGGGCCATTTTTGTTCCTTGTATATGTAAATGACCTACCTACCAGAGTCTATAAATTCATTCATGAATATGTTTGCAGATGATGCAAAGATTGTGAAGAAAGTAAGAGACAAGAACAATGGTAGAGAACTTCAGGAACACCTGAATAGAATGCATGAGTGGTCAGAAAAGTGGCTAATGAAATTCAGTATTTCTAATTGTAAGGTAATGCAAGCGAGTACAACTGTGAGAAGGCCAAGATTGAATACTCAATTGCAGGAGAAGAACTCAAGAGACAAGAAAATGAGAGAGATCTAGGCGTAAACATACTGGCAGATTTGTCTCTGAAAATACATATAAAGTTCATAGTGAGGACAGCATATGCTTTCTTAGCAACTGTAAGGGTAGCCTTCAGGCACATGGACAAGGAAATGTTCAGAAATATTTATGTAACCCTTTGTGGCCAAAGTTTGAATATGCAGCCCCCTTTTGGAATCCACACTTGAAAAAGCACATAGTTAAGCTGGAAAAAGTTCAAAGACATGCCACGAAACTGGTACCAGAAATAAGCAATCTCAGTTATGATGAGAGACTGAGGGAATTAGACTTGCCATCACTCGTAGCCAGAAGAATGAGGGGATATATGGTGGCGGTCTTTAAATTCCTTCATGGTTATGACAGAGTATATAAGGATCGATATTTTGATATGGCTGGCACTAGAACTAGAGGACATAGTTTGAAGCTTCGTAAGAAAACTTCTCGTTTGGATGTAAGGAAGTACTTTTTTAGTGTAAGGGTAGTTGATGACTGAAATTCGGTGAGCGAGGAGGTAGTTACTGCTAACACAATTCATATTTTTAAGGACAACTATGATAAGTATCACTGAGTACAAAAATGGAACCGACATGGAGATGGGAAGTTACGAGTATAGGGCTCTTTCCCGTAAGCACAAATAGGTGATTATAATTAGGTAATTACACACACACACACACACACACACACACACACACACACACACCACACACACACACATATATATATATATATATATATATATATATATATATATATATATATATATATATATATATATATATATATATATATATTTATACACACACACACACACACACATATATATATATATATATATATATATATATATATATATATATATATATATATATATATATATATATATATATAAATATTTATATATATATATATACACACACACACACACACACACATATATATATATATATATATATATATATATATATATATATATATATATATATATATATATATACATTCATACATACATACATACATATATACACACAAAGCAAATAAGAAGAGATGTGATGAATAATGCTTTTGTTACTGAAATAGCACACACAAACACACACACACACACACACACACATACACACACACACACACACACACACTTTTGAGAAACTGACTAATGAATAGATTAGACTGACCCGGAAAGATCTTTTCCGTAAAAAAAAAAAGTGTACTAAACCATAGGTAATCTCATTTATTCATGGTAGGAAGAGGCCCAGTATGGAAAACAACGCGAAAACTATATTTGAGTAATTATAAGATATTGTTCTTGTTATATTCTTTAATGGGCTTTTTCATCCCATTTCAAACTGTTTGGTTATTCATATGCTCACATATTTTTATTACCTTTTAGATTTAAATGCTGTTTAAAATCTTATTATTTTCATTCACTATGTATGAAAAAAAAGAAATAAAAACATCAGATATAATGTGCATCAGTGAATAAAACATATGGCACATATCCAGAAAGGCTCAAGGTCGACTCGCTCCCAGCGTGTGGTTGTGACTTCTGTTACTCAGCAGCGTTAATGACCCCATCATTAGATGTATGGGGTCTACTGTGGAACAGTAAGAGTGAGAAAGTGGGATTTGATAATTGGAGAAATATGTGTAATACTGTCCTTATGAGAGAGAGAGAGAGAGAGAGAGAGAGAGAGAGAGAGAGAGAGAGAGAGAGAGAGAGAGAGAGAGAGAGAGAGAGAGAGAGAGAGAGAGAGAGGAGAGAGAGAGAGAGAGAGAGAGAGATTATTTATTTATTTTATTAATTTATTGCGCCAAGGCGTCAGACATTACATGAGTTCATACAAATAATACTTCAAATGGATATAAAACCAAGAATTGAACATGGTTTACAGGGAGGTGTGCATATTGATAAAACATTGCTGCATACTAACACACAACTCACAGAATGGCAGCACAGAGTACATTATATGCAAAAGTAAAGCTCAGAGAAACGCAGAATGCACAAACAGAATTATATAGCAACATACAGAAAATATATGTATAATTCAATATAATTAATGGCCACCAAAGTGAGGAAAACGAGCAAGAATAACATCAAGGTTGTCATCATTAAGTAAAAATGAGCAGATCTGTATTAAGTTCTGACCTCGTGGTAAAACATCTCTCACTGCGGGGCACTGAAGACAATAGTGGTCAAGAGTGTTAGCATTAGTTCGGTCGCATAATGTACAGGAGGTGTACTGTGGCATATCTAGAGTCTGGGAGACCTGCCATAAAGGCCGATACCCCATTCTGAGCCGAGCACTAACTATATTGTTTTTCCGCACCATTAACCCGCGTCTGCGATACTTGTAGCGACTGTGAAGGAAGTGATCATGGTGCTGTATGGACACACTGTTGGCCCTCTCCGTGTCCCTGCGCTGGACCGTCATGGCAAACCCAGCTGAGTAGATGATGTTACGTAGGCATCGGAGGGAGGGCTCAGCGTCCACAGCATGCCCATCCAGCATACAGGCCGCCTTGGCAAGACGATCCGCTGTGTCGTTGCCAGTCAGCCCAATGTGGGATGGAGTCCACACAAATGACACAACAAGAGAAGCATCCCGAGCGGCTGCGAGGCGACATAGTATATCTCCCACAGCACGGCCACAGATAGGTCTTGGCGAGGATAGGGCTTGTAGGGCCGATTGGGAGTCACAAATTATTACCCCATTCACTCGTCGTCGAACAAGGAGAGTCACGGCATCCAAGATGGCATTCAGTTCACAGTAGGTGGAGCTCGACGAGGTGGGTAGTCTACGACCAATCCATGAATCAGCCGGCACAGGCGGCTCCATGGTGGGGGAAAACACAGCACATGCCGCCCTCCCATCTGCTTGCACAGAACCAGAGAGAGAGAGAGAGAGAGAGAGAGAGAGAGAGAGAGAGAGAGAGAGAGAGAGAGAATTTCTTTTAGATTTAGCTAGCGCTTTTCAAGCTCAGAACTTATCATAAGCCCCTAAACATGCCTATAATCTAGTTTGAGTACATTGTTACATGTTTATTGCACATTTATGTACATTTGTTTGCTGCGCATACAGTTACTGTATTTACAATTTCATCTCCGAAAATGTATGTGGATGATACATTGAAGGTAACGTAAGGTTTCTTAGAAATTATAAGAAATGTTCGCAGGAACAGGGACATCGAAATCTTAATAAGTATTAACATGATATATGTGAGGCCTAGGTTTGAATATGCAGCACTCTTCTGAAATCTGCACTTGGATAATAATATCAACAAATTGGCTCAAAGAGATACTACGAAGCTTGAGATATAAAAAATACTCTTTATGAGGAAAGGCTGAAGGATTTACGCCTACCACCACTCATGGCATCAGCCTCCCATTGCGATACTACAGCTGAAGGGTCTGTTGGACTTAAATAGAACTGTCCAGAACAGTTCGATTTTAAGTCTTCCTTCAGTTGCGATTTTGCGATGCCTAGATCTGCACCGAATATCCTCGAACATATCGTTACAAATCCCTTATCATCCCCACACATCTGACAAGTCACAACACTATCCATATCTATTTCTATTTACTTTGTTTTCTTCGTGCCCTGGCCGGATGAGGGCAGCTTTATTTAACTTTTCTTTTATGTCCGTCCTAGTGGCACAATCATAAAAGACAGAGAGAAAAAAAAATTGGAGCCCCCCCATAAAAAAAAAAAAAAAAGAGTACGGATATGATAAGGGACTATAAATTCCTCTATGGTTTTGGAGTGATACTTTGATATGGGTGGCTCTAGTTCTAAAGGTCATAGTTTGGAGCTTCGTAAAAACTTCTCTGCATTATTGTAAGGAAGTACTCCTTTTAAGTAAGTAAAGTTAATAAATAGAATTCGTTAAGCGAAAAAGCGGTAAATGCTAATTACATTTATGAAAGGTATCGGAAATGAAAGAAAGAAAGAAAGAAAAAAGTAACAGACCACGGAGAGGGAGTTCTGAGCATAGGATGGTTTCCCGTTGGCACAATTAGCTAATATGATTAACTATATACTTGAAAGGTCTCTTCTTTTTCACCCCCGAAGAAGAAGAAGAAGACGAAACAACAACGGACATAAACTCAATTTCATGACAGGTCAAGTAGAAATATGTACGCTCTCTCTCTCTCTCTCTCTCTCTCTCTCTCTCTCTCTCTCTCTCTCTCTCTCTCTCTCTCCTCTCTCTCTCTCTCTCTCTCATTTCACTCTTTCTATAGGAAATTGGTTGACGAAATGATCATAATTTTCAAAGAAGCAAACCACACTGATAAATTTTACAAATGCATAAAAAAGAAAAAAAAATAGAAAAAATAAAATCCCTAAAGAAGTAGAGTCCACAAATTACCTTTCCTCGATATCATAATAGAAATTAAACAATTTTAAGTTCAACAACAACACTGTATTGGAAAACAAAGCTATGCAAATCCTGGTTTGAATTCTATCAGTAATGTATATACTTGTAAGAATACCTTCAGCTCCTTTTCCACATTCCTACACAGGTCATGGAACTTAACAAGTAGATATAGGCTTTTACTTACTGAAATCGAGGTATTAAGAAATTATTTTCTCAATAATGGCATCCCAGAAAAACTTTTTCATGCATTTCTTCTGAAATTTCTTAATAATCTATTCACCACAAAAACAATATTACATACAGCTAAGAGATATAAGTTTTTATAATGCTTTTTTTTCAGAGTGATGAATTGTGTACGTGTGTAATGAAAAACTTAAGATGGTATGCAACGAATAGTTTTCACAACTGAAATTCAATGGGGTCTGTCAGTCATTTCAAATGAAGAATTTTTTTTTTCCCATCACGAGGACAAAAAGCTTCCCAGTGATATCCGGATATTGTATATTTATATTAAGTGTATACAGTACAGCTCTTGAAAGATGTTGAATAGGCTTAATAACATTGCTGTTGGCCGTTTGACTGTCCAGGCATCCTGGAGTGGGGTTATGGAACGAAATAGTTTGCATCAAGACCTCTTCAGTTAGTCCTCTATCCGCAACCACTGCGAAAACATCTGTAAAAATCTATGCTGATAGAAAGTCTATTTCATGAAAGTAAGAAAGCTGCCCTTAACGTAGATGTTTCATATATATATATATATATATATATATATATATATATATATATATATATATATATATATATATATATATATATATATACTATAATATATATATATATATATATATATATATATATATATATATATATATATATATATATATATATATATATATATATATATATATATATATATATATATATATATATATATATATATATATATATATATATATATATATATATATATATATATATATATATATATATATACCCACTTTATTGATTTTTTTTGCTGTTTTTTAGAGGTTTGGAAATGCTAAATAATTAAAATTTTACATTGTTATTATAATATTGTTTTTGCTATTATTTTGACATTTTAAATAATTCCTCTGTAAGTACATATTCATTATTTGATCATTTAAATGGGATTTGTTTGATAATTTGCAAATGAAAATGGGTCTAGTTGTGATCCGAAATATCAACTATAGAGTTGTGTAAGATGAACAAGTGCGATTATTCGCCATTATAATTTTGCAATTTAGAATCTGTTTACTACTACTACTACTACTACTACTACTACTACTACTACTACTACTAATAAACTTCATTTCCTGCTACACACATTTATGGTTTCTCCCAAAATAAGATTCTCCAACGAATTTTAATCTCCTTACCGTTAAAGAGGCCACTGCTGGGGTGTAATTGTGACGTTAAAATGACGTCATTAGTTGCCGCTCTTGTAAAAGAAAAAAAATATATATGCATCTTTCTATCTATCTATCTATCTATCTATTTATCTATCTATCTATCTATATATATATATATATATATATATATATATATATATATATATATATATATATATATATATATATATATATATATATATATATATATATATATATATATATATATATATATATATATATATATATATAAGTGTGTGTGTGTGTGTGTGTGTGTGTGTGTGTGTGTGTGTGTGTGTGTGTGATTACCTAATTGTGCTTACGGGGAAGAGCCCAAAGCTCCTATCTTCCCGTCTTCTGATCGGTTCCATTTTGTACTTAGTGATACTTATCATACTTGTCCTTAGCGAATTCCAATTATCAACTACTCTTACACTAAAAAAGTATTTCCTTACATCCTGCAAAGAAGTTTTCTTACGAAACTTCAAACTATGACCTCTAGTTCTAGTGCCAGCCATATGAAAATATCGATCCCTATCCACTCTATCATAACCATGAAGGAATTTAAAGACTGTCATCATATCCCCCTTCAATCTTCTAGCTTCGAGTGATGGTAAGTCTAATTCCCTCAGCCTCTCATCATAACTGAGATTACGTATTTCTGGCACCAGTTTCGTGGTATGTCTTTGAACTTTTTCAAGCTTAGCTATGTGCTTTTTCAAGTGCGCATTCCAAAAGGGGGCTGCATATTCAAGCTTTGGCCACACAAGGTCACATAAAATTTCTGATCATTTCCTTGTCCATGTGCCTGAAGGCTACCCTTACATTTGCTAAGAAAGCATATGCTGCCCTTACTATGCCATTTATATGCATTACTGGAGACAAATCTGCCAGGATGTTTACTCGTACATCTCTCTCATTCTCTGTCCCTTGAAGTTGTACTCCTGCCACCGCGTAGTCAAGCTTGGGCCTTCTTGCACTTGTACCCATTCTCATTACCTTACATTTTGAAGAATTGAATTTCATTAGCCACTTTTCTGACCACTCTTGCAGACTATTTAGATCTTCCTGAAGTTCTCTACCATTGTTTTCGTTTCTTACTTTCTTCACAACCTTTGCATCATCTGCAAACATATTCATGAATGAATTTACAGATTCTGGTAGGTCATTTACATATACAAGGAACAAAAGTGTCCCTAAAACTGAGCCCTGTGGAACTCCACTACTAACTCTTCTCCATTCAGACACTGAGTGTCTTACTCTAACCCTCTGTTCCCTTCCTTCTAAGTAAGTTTTTATCCATTCCAAGACATTTCCACCTATTCTAGCCAATGCTTGCAGCTTCTTAATAAGTCTCCCGTGTGTGACAGTGTCAAATGATTTTGGAAGTCTAGGAATATGCAATTTGCCCTGCCCTCTCTTTCCTGTAGGATTATGCTTACCTCATCATAAAATTCTAATAAGTTTGTTACTGTTGATCTATCCTCTCTGAAGCCATGTTGCCTCACTGACAAAAAGTTGAAGGATTCCAAGTGAAGAGAGATATGTTTCCTTAGTTTTCTCCATAACTTTGCAAATTGTGCTGGTCAAGTGTCTTCCTCCTGTCACGGATCTTTTTCTATACCAACATCTATACCGAATATTCTTTGGTATTCGTTACACATCTCATATTATCCCTTCACATCTGACAAGTCTTAACACTCCTCATTTCTGTTTGTTTTTGCTTTGTTTTCATTGTGCCCAGCCCAATGAGAGCAATTTTTTGTTTTGCCTGTCCTGGTGTCACACTAATAAAAAGTAAAAAGTAAATATGCACACACACACACACACACACACACACACACACACACACACACACACACACACACACACACACACACACACACACACACACACAATATATATATATATATATATATATATATATATATATATATATATATATATATATATATATATATATAGTATATATATGTACATATGTGTGTGTGTAATTACCTAATTGTGCTTACGGGAAGTAGCCCCATGTTCGCAACTCCCCGTCTCAAGGTCGGTTTCATTTTTGTACTTAGTGATACTTACCATACTTTTCCTTAAAAATATGAATTGCGTTAGCATTAACTACCTCCTCGCTTAGCAAATTCCAATCATGAACTACTCTTACACTAAAAATGTACTTCATTATCTCCTGCAAAGAAGTTTTTCTACTAAGCTTCAAACTATGACCTCTAGTTCTAGAGCCAGCCATAGCAAAATATCGATCCCTATTAGCTCCGTCATAACTAAGAAGGAATTCAAAAACTGTCACCATATCCCCCCCTCAATCTTCTAGCTTCAAGTGATGGTAAGTCTAGTTCCTTCAGCCTCGCATCATAACTGAGATTGCGTATTTCTGGCTCCAGTTTCATGTGAATACTCCACCATTCCAAGTAGGTTCTACTATATGCATACATACATATACACACACACACACAAATATATATATATATATATATATATATATATATATATATATATATATATATATATATATATATATATATATAACCAAATAAGCACATTACATATGTGAAAACATGAATCATTTGTTACCCCGACCGGGACTCGAACCTAGGACTTATGATTACTAAGTCAAGGCGCTACCAATGCACCACAGAAGGTTAAAAGGAATCCAACCTTATAGCTTATATCTGCTATACTTAGGAATGAACGCATTCTATCTGAATGCCACTATGTTCATATTACAGATTCCCCAACCTCACTCGTGGATTCATTTTCGTATTTAATTCAATTCCCAATCTCATTCGGGCATTATAATAACCAAATAAGCACATTACATATGTGAAAACATGAACCATTTTTTACCCCGACCGGGACTCGAACCTAGGACTTATGATTACTAAGTCAAGGCGCTACCAATGCACCACAGAAGGTTAAAAGGAATCCAACCTTATAGCTTATATCTGCTATACTTAGGAATGAACGCATTCTATCTGAATGCCACTATGTTCATATTACAGATTCCCCAACCTCACTCTTGGATTCATTTTTGCATTTAATTCAATTCCCAATCTCATTCGGGCATTACAATAACCAAATAAGTCCCGGTCGGGGTAAA
>JAXCGZ010006048.1:27500-35000 GCA_037179515.1 Halocaridina rubra
TTTCTCTCCATTTATGCAAACCCTCTGTTTTCTGTCTTTTAACCATTGTTTGATCCATCTGAGAACAGCTCCTCCTATACCATGAGCTTCCAGCTTTTTAACTAATCTTTTGTGAGGAACTCTATCAAAAGCTTTGCTAAAATCTAGATATATTGTATCATATTCTTTGCCACAATCTACTGCCTCGTAAACTTCTGAATAAAAAGACAGTAAGTTTGTAAGGCACGAAAAACCCTTAAGAAACCCGTGTTGTGAAAGTTTTATCAGTCTGTGTAATTCTAGATGTGCCCTTATTTTATTTGCAATTATGGATTCTAGAATCTTACCCACTGTTGACGTTAAACTTACCGGCCTATAATTATTCTTTTTAACTCGTTCTCCTTTTTTAAATATTGGTACCACATCTGCCAATTTCCACTCCATGGGTACCGATCCTAATTTTATTGAATTATTAAATAATGCAGTTAGTGGACAACTAAGCTCTTCCTTGCATTCCTTTAATATTCTAGCATATATTCCATCAGGTCCCGGAGATTTATGAGCCTTTAATTTATCTATTTCTTTTATTACCTCCTCTCTCGTAATATTTATTGAACTAAGTATTTTATCGGGACTGTCTCTGTAAATGGATTCTACTTCCGGAATATTTTCCAAGTTTTCATTGGTAAATACAGATAAGAAATAATCATTTAAACATGTACACATCACTTTATCGTCATCTGTGATATGGCCATTGGCTACTTCAATTGGTCCGACTTTTTCCTTAAATTTTTTTTGATAATGTTGATAAAACCCTTTAGGATTTTCTTTAGCTTCTCCTGCTATTCTAACTTCGTATTTTCTTTTCGACTCTCTAACTATCTTTTTAACTTCCCTGTTTAACTGTATATATTGCTGCCTCACATGCTCTTCACCTCTTTTTAGTTTCCTGTATATTCCTCTTTTAATACCTATAAGATTCTGAGCATAGACTCATCACACAAAAAATTTATGGCTGCGATCATAAAAAAAATGTCCAGTAACGAGAACATTTAGGACAATCGAGGAATAATACTAATTGCTGGAAAATTGTAATCATCTTTGGCAATATGTCATATGCAGATGAAAAGATTAATGAAAACAGTAATATTGGAAAAGTCTTATATATATTTAAACGCAAAATGGGACGAAGTGAACGTTGGGTAACTGACAATTGGAAAAAATAAAATCTCACCCGTTGAAAGACTACAACTGAAGGTATTAGGATTCAACTAGAACTGGTCCAGACAGATCCGGGTTGAGTCTTCCTTCAGGACAGTTCTTTCCTTATTCCTACTTCTACACTGAATATTCTGGCGTATTCATTACACTTCTCTTGCTATTCCACTACAACACTCCCCATATCTGTCAATTTTTTGCCACTCTTATATCCTCATAGTTTGCTATTATTTATGGAGGGTCCACAGCATATTGCCCCCAGAACTCGGCATAGAGAGGTGTGAAGATTCTCCGGGGATCTTGTTGACTCCACTATTGGCTTGAAGGCAGACACGCTTGGCGGCAGTAAGGGTTCTACCCTTAACCTTGCACCTCCCAATAGATATGCTTTTTTCACTCTTCACTATTTTAACATTCGTGGGCTGAACTCTGAGCTTTCGTTTGTGGAACAGCACTTGGGTACTTTCTTCCCTAACCTCCTCCTCTTATCTGAAACCCAGCTTTTATCCATGCTGCAACTGACCTATTTCAAATCTCTCACTATAACCTGCATACTCGTTTTCATTCCAAAGGTGGGATCTGTGCCTACTGCAACACTAACAATCCTATTGCAAGGTTCATGGACCTTCAATCTCCTGATTTTGATATTCTCTGTCCAAAAATCTCTCTCTCTACTACCACTATATTCCTTTGCTTATGCTACTGTTCTCCAAACTCCACCGAGTTTGTGTCTTTCTTTGAATATCTGTCCTCGTGCCATGAGTCATTGTTATCTTCTCACCCACATTTCAAAGTTCTCTACATTGGAAACTTCAATGTACACCACAGTGAGTGGCTTCATTCTTTTCACCCTGATGTGGGAGGAAGGGATGCCCTTGCTTTCTCTAGTGCTCATGATCTGGAGCAAATGATCAAAAATCCTACTCATGTTCCTAATCTATACGAACATGCAGCAAACACTCTTTACCTATTTCTTACTTCTAACCCTTCAAACTACTCTTATTCTGTGCTTTCCCCTCTTGGTAAATCTGACCACTCTGTGATGTCAATCTTTTCCATTTTTTGCTCCCCCTCCACCAATCCCTCATACTCAGCGCAGCCTTTGGCACTTTGGGAGTATCCAACGTGAAAATTTGAGTAACTTCCTCTTTGATTTCCCATGGGATGACTACTGCTTTTGGTCCCATAAACCTGTTCAGGTAGCCCTAAAAGTTGTCGAGATCATGACCTTGGGAATGGAGGCATACATCCCCCCCTCTACAAAACCTTTCTCTCCCCCTGAACCTTGGTTTGACCGTGCCTGCTCCATGGCTATCCAGGCCAAGAATTGGGCAGACAGATCTTACCAAGGCGCACCTTCTGCTTTAACTCGCTCTGCTTTTATTATAGCTAGGAATCGATGTACTGCTCAGATTCGAAGGTCAAAGGCTTCCTTTATAAGAAGGAAACTTGATGACCTTAACCTCTCTCCCACTGACATGCTTTTGGTCCTCTCCAAAAACTTCTTTAACTCAAGCTTTCCCATTCTCTTTCGTTCTGATGGTTCTATGGCTTGCTCTCCCACTGACAAAGCCACTCTCTTTGGCTCTCATTTTTCTGCCAACTCTTCTATAAACGATTCCAGTGCACCTGTCCCTCAATCTTTGCTCCTCTATAACCCCCTCCCTTATCCTTTCTTCACACAAAGTTCATAAGGTTCTTCTCTCACTAAAGACAAACAAGGCATCTGGTCCCAATGGTATTCCTGCAAGATTCCTTAAGGAGTTTGCAGATGAACTGGCTCCCGTGCTTTGCCGTCTTTTTTGCCTCATTCTGTCAACCAGTATCTATCTTTCATCTTGGAAGCATGCTCTTTGGTCCTAAGAAGGGTGACTGCTCTATTCCTTCAAACTACCGACCTATTGCCCTAACCTCCTCTATTGCTATAGTTTTCAAAACTTTGCTCATTGCTCACTTCTTGAAACGCCTTGAATTTAATTTTCTCAGCCTCTTTTCATAACTGAGATTGCGTATTTCTGGCACCAGTTTCGTGGCATGTCTCTAAACTTTTCCAGCATATTCATGTGCTTTTTCAAATGTGGATCCCAGATGAGTGCTGCATATTCAACCTTTGGCATCACATAAGTTCCATATATATTTCTGATCATAACATTGCCCATGTTTCTGGAGGTTACCTTTACATTCACTAAAAAGGCATATGCTGCCCTTACTTTGCCATTTATATGCACGTCCAGAGACAAATTTGCCAGAATGTTTACTCCTAGATCTTTCTCATTCTTTGTCCCTTGAAGTTCTGCTCCTGCTATTCAGTATCCAAGCTTAGGCCTTCTCGCATTTTACCCAGTCTTATTACCTTACATTTTGAAGTATTGAAATTTCATTACTTACTTTTCCGAGCTCTCATGCAGACTATTTAGGTCTTCCTGAAGTTCTCTACAATTGTTCTCGCCCCTTACTTTCTTCACAGTCTTTGTATCATCTGCAAAAATATTCAAGAATGAATTTACAAACTCTAGTAGGTCATTTACATATACAAGGAACAAAAGTGACCCTAATCTGAACCCTGTGGAACCCCACTACTAATCCTTCTCCATTCAAACATTGAGTGTCTTTTTTATCCCTCTGCTCCCTTCCTTCTAAGAAAGTTTTTATCCATTCCAAGACAGTTTCACCTATTCTCGACATTACATACAGATAATTAGTAAGTCTCCCGTGTGTGACAGTATCAAATAGCTTTTGAATATCTAGGAATATGCAAGAAACCCAGCCCTTTCTTTCCTGTAAGATCAGGTTTTCCTCATCATAAAATTCTGAATGTGTGTGTGTGTGTGTGTGTGTGTGTGTGTGTGTGTGTGTGTGTGTGTGTGTGTGTGTGTGTGTTTTTTTTTTACTGTAGAGCAGCCTTCTCTGAACCATGTTGTCTCACTTACAAAAGTTAGAGGATTCCAAGTGAAGAGCAATGTGTTTTCTTAGTACTTTCTCCATAAGTTTGCAAATCATGCTGGTCAGAAGGAGCCGTATCCCTCCTTCCCATTTTGAAGATAGGTACCACGTTGGCAAGTTTCCAGCATCTTGAAATCTACCTTGAGATGCGTAAGGCTTCCTCAATAACTTTTAAGGGCATGATAGATTATCTATTGTTTAAGCAATTTTTTAATACAATAAACAATTTCTTACTATTGCTCGTTGCTTTTATTCTCTCCTTGCAAAAGGTTATGCACTGCTATATATATATATGCTTACATACATACATACATACATACATACATACACAGGTTCGAATTTTTCCTTCAGGTTTGACTTTTGTTTTGTTGCATTTTTTGTTCTTTTTCTTTTTATCCTTAAATTACTATGGTCAAGTTTTTAAGTTAAGATGTGTGTTACCAGAAAAGAGATAAACTGAGTCACTAAATAGCACTTATATGGAGATATAAAAATTCGGCGTGAAGCTTAATTAAAAGTTTTTTTCTTTTTTTTTCTTCCCTCTTTCTCGTCTTCTTTCTATATTCTGTGAGAGGGAGAACATAAAAATGACGCCATCTCTGTCCCAAACCTCTCCCATCCATGGGTCGGTAGGAGGGGTAGCCATCAGGAGACTCAAACAGAAAATCTAGAATTTAGAGGAAATGGTTATAAGCCTTGATGATAAAATTCAGAATATGGATGGAGAAATGAAAGAGAATGAAACACTCAGAGAGCAAATAAGATCTTTGGAGGAAGCAAATAAAGCACAAGGGCAGGAGAGAAAGGAACTAGAAAAAAGAATAAAGAAGCTGGAAGGGGAAAAGAGTCAACTAGAATCTAGACTTTCTAAACAAGAAGATAAAAACAAACAGCTGAATGACAACCTAAAGGAATTAGATGTTAGTTTACTGCTCTCTTCTGAGAGAGACGAGATTGCTGCTTGGAATGTCCAGATTAAGGAAAACATTGAACAGTTCAGAAAAGAGTTCCAGGAGCTGAATATGGAAAATGATGCCATGAAAACTTCCTTTGCTGATGCACTAAAGGGGAATGTGGCAGTAAAAGAGGTTGTAAAGGTGGTGGCACTAGAAAACATACAAACAGTTGACTATAAAGAGACAGTAATCGAAAAAATGAAAGACGTTGTGATGGAAAGGGCAAACCCACTCATCAGACAGGCACTTGATAAGGAGAAGACAGTGGTAATCTCAGGCATAAGCGAGTCCCAGGAGCCAACATGGCAGGGGAGACTTGAAGAAAATAAAGCTAGGGTTGTAGACCTGATAAGAAAGCTTGGAGTAGTATGTGGTCCTGAGGATATTGTAAACATATGCCAACTAGGTAAATATTCGAGGGAAGGAAAGCCGAGACCAACAAAAGTAACCTTTGAGAGAGGGGAAACATGTAGGGAAATATTGTTGAGAAAAAAAAGTCTAAAAGATCTTCAAGAATTCAAAGAAGTGTTCATTAGACAATACAGAACACAGGAAGAGATGGGAAAGATCAAAAACTTGTTGCAAGAGGCAAGAAGGTTAAATGATGAAAGAAATGAAGAAGAGAAGAAAAATTTTCATTACAGAGTTCTTCCAGACAAAGGGGAGATAAAGAAGATAATGACAGAAGATCAGGGGATGGGGCCTCATTAAGATTGTTATACACAAATGCTGATGGATTAGCTGGTAAGGCAGTAGAATTAAAAGATAGGATTCACAACAGTAAGGCAGATATAGTAGCAATTACAGAGACTAAGTTGAGTGAGGACATAAACAGTGTCACAGTTTTTCCTAAGGGTTTCAGAATACTAAGGGTTGAAAGATCTGAGAGGACTGGTGGAGGGATAGCACTGCTCATAAGTGAAAGGATTCAAGTCGAAGAAATAAACTTGGCTATAGAAAGTGAGTTCAAGGAATTTCTTGTTGCTCGCATAAATACTGGGTCAGAGAGCATTATAATAACTGTTGTATACAACCCACCAAGGAACCAAAATAGGCTTGAAGTTTATGAGGAAAGTCATATAGGTACTATTGAAGTCATAAACTCAGTTGTTAACATGGCGCTGGAAAAAAAATGTAGGATTTTGATTATGGGAGACTTTAATCATAAAGAGATAGATTGGATAAATCTTGACCCACACAGTGGTGAGGACTCATGCGGGGCAAGATTCCTAGATTGCGTACAAGGGAATTTCCTACACCAACATGTAATGGAACCAACAAGGGCCAGGGGTGGGGATGAGCAATCACTACTTGATCTAGTGTTCACAGATAATGTGTTGGATATTGAAAAAAATTGAGTATGAACCACCAATTGGAAAGAGTGACCACTGTGTGTTGTTGATGGAGTATATCATTGAAGATATTCTTCCTGAGAGTAGAGGCACTGAGGACATGATGAGGAACTATCCGAAAGGAGATTACATCAAAATGAATGAGCTTTTTGCAGTTATTGACTGGAGAACCTTATTTTACAACAAATCTGTACAAGAAATGTATGACATCTTTTGTGAGAAATATGGGAAGATAGTAGATTGCTGCATACCTGTCACCAAAGTAGGTGTAATTCATGCCAGAGAGAAATGGTTTGATAATGGGTGTAAAAGAGCTAAGGAGTGGAGAGACAAATGCTGGAAAAGGTATAGGAGGAGAAAAAACATAAATGCCTGGCAAACCTACAAAAGAGCAAGAAATGACTACCTAAGTAAAAGGAGAGAGGCAGAGAGAGACTATGAGAGGGACATCACCAGGGAGGCTAAAGAAAATCCCAAGCTTTTCCACAGCTTTATCAGAGGAAAACTGAAGGTAAAAGAACAGGTTTTAAGGCTAAAGAGAGCGGATGGAAGCATCACTGAGACGGATGAAGAGATCTGCAAAGAATTGAACAAAGAGTTTCAGTCAGTATTTACAGTAGAAAATACCCCACCCCCTCAGATTGCAGTGATAGAAGCTCAAGGGCCGGTATTAGAGAACATCAACCTTACAGCCACAGAGGTATGCAAAGCGCTGATGGATTTAGATGTTCATAAAGCTACAGGTCCTGATGACATATCCCCTCATGTACTTAAAAAATGCACAAACACAATATCAGTGGCACTAAGTATCATATTTAAGGAGTCACTGGAGTCGGGGGAGTTTCCAAGATGCTGGAAACAAGCAAATGTGATACCTATCTTCAAAAAGGGAAGGAGGGATACGGTTCTGAACTATAGACCAGCTTCCTTGACCAGCATAGTTTGCAAAGTTATGGAGAAACTACTAAGGAAACATATCTCTCTTCACTTGGAATCCTTCAACTTTTTGTCAGTGAGGCAACATGGCTTCAGAGAAGGTAGATCAACAGTAA
>JAXCGZ010006048.1:42500-52500 GCA_037179515.1 Halocaridina rubra
AGATGGATAAAGAGATCTGCAGTGAATTGAACAAGGAGTTTAAGTCAGTATTTACAGCAAAAAATACCTCATCCCCTGAGATTTAAGATATACGAGTTCATGGACAGGTATAGAGAATATAATCTATTCAGTCACAGAGGTATGCAAAGCGTTGAAGGAGTTAAATGCCTATAAAGCTATAGGTCCTCTAGATATATCCCGTAATGTACTTAAGAAATGCGCTAAATCAATATCGGCGGCACTATGCATCATATCTGAAAAGTTGCTGAAATCTGGGGAGATTTAAAGATGCTGGAAACAAAAATAAAAGAAGGGATAAAGCCCTAAAATTATGCCTGATTCCTTGACCAGCTTAGTTTGCAAAGTTATGGAGAAATTACTAAAAAACACATCTCTCTTCACTTGGAACCCTTTAATATTTTGTAAGTGAGACAACATAGCTTCAGAGAAGGTAGATCGACAGTAAGACACTTATTAGGATTTTATGATGAGATAAGCCGGAACTTATAGGAAAGAGAGGGCTGGGTGGATTTCATATTCCTAGACTTCCAGATGGCATTTGATATGGTCTCATACGGGAAATTTATTGAGACGCTGCAACTTATTGCGAGAGTAGGTGGAACTGTCTTGGAATGAATAAAAACTTACTTAGAAGGAAGGGAACAGAGGGTAGAGTAAGACACTCAGTGTTTGATTGGAGAAGGGTTAGTAGTGGTTCTCCACAGGGATCAGTTTTAGGTCCACTTTTGTTCCTTGTATACTTAAATGACCTACCAGAGTCTGTAAATTCATTTTTGAATATTTTGCAGATGATGCAAAGCTTGTGAAGAAAGTAAAAGACGAACACAATGGTAGAGAAGTTCATGAAGACTTAAATAGTCTGCATAAGTGGTCAAAAATGTGGCTAATTGTAGTAACTTGGAAAGTAAACAAGTTATTATTAGACGACTAATAATAATTTAGTTTGCTAGTTTCTATGTTTAATTGTGTTTATCATTTAATACTTTATATACCTAAATAGATGAATACAGTATTGTACCTCGTTTCCAATTTATTAAGAAATTGTAAGAAGAAGAAGTATAATTTTTTAGAACCTCGCTGTACACGTTCGGAGTTGGGTGCTTAAGTTTGTATTACTGATTTTATTGGATTTCCCGGTCTTGAATATCTACTACATTTAAGGGAAATTATTGCTCTGGTTTTGTTTAATAGGCCTATTTAAATGTACTTATATTTATTAACCTTGGTGTCTAGGAATTTGTTGTTATTTTGTCTTTTTTTGGGTAAATCTGTACCTAACCTATTCGTCGGCACCTAACCATTTACTCTACGGTACCATATGTTAATTTGGTAAGCTGGATATTTCTAAGTTAGGCTGTTTATTTATGAGGTGTATAATTACATATGTTTTCCCTTGAGGTTATAACACTACTGATATACAATACCTCAAACTTTAATATAATGAGAATGGGTACAAGTGAAAGAAGGCCCAATCTTGGCTACTCAATAGCAGGAGAAGTACTTTAAGAGACAGAGCATGAGCGTAAGCATACTGGCAGATTTGTCTCCAGGAATGCATATAAGTGGCATAATATGGGGAGCATATGCTTTCTTAGCAATTGTAAAGGTAGCCTTCAGACACGTGGCAAGGAAATGTTCAAAAATATTTATGTAACTTATGTGAGGCCAAAGCTTTAATATGCAGCCCCATTTTGGAATCCATACTTTAAAAAAACACATAATTGTACTGGAAAAAGCTCAGAGACATGTCTCGAAACTAATGCCAGAAATATGCAATATCAGTTTTGAAGAGAGGCTGAGAGAATTAATCTTAACATCACTCGAAGCTTGAAGAATGAGGGAGGATATGTTGACGATTTTTAAATTCCTTCATGGTTATGACTTAGTGGAAAGGGATAGATATTGATATAGCTGGCTTTAGAACTAGAGGCCATAATTTGAGGCTTCGTAAGAAAACTTCTTTCAAGGATGTATGGATGTACTTCACCCTCAAGGGAGAACATCAACGAAAAAAAAAAACTTTTATAAAACAAAGGGGTGATAAAGCTGGTAAGGCAGTAGAATTAAAGGATAGGATATATAACAATAAGGCAGATATAATAACAATTACAAAGACAAAGGAAAATGAAAAAATATACAGTTGCATTTTTTGAAAAGGTTACAAAATAATGAGAAGTGAGAGCTGAGGAGAGGTGAAGGAATGCTACTTTTTGTAGGTGTAACGTTTCGAGCTGAAGAAGTAGATATTGCAACAGGAAGTGATTTCAGTGGAGTCTCTTGTAACTTGCATAAAAACTGGTTCAGCGAGCATTATAATAGCTGTAGTATATAAAGCAACAAGGAATCAGCATAGACTAAAAGTGTATTAGGAATGTAATTGGGGTACACTAGAAATTATAAATCCAGTTGTAAACGTAGCATGTAAGTCAGTGGTTCTTAACTTTTTTTCAGAGTATGCACCCCTTTCAAATCAACAGTCACTTCTCGCACCCCCCAATTGCTGAAATAAAGAAAAAATGCTAAAAATACAATGTTGATGTGATGTGTATTAATAACAAAACCACGTTTTATTTTTATTTTAGGTTTATCTCTATCTCAGAACACTGCTGAAGCAAATTTTTTTTTTTTTTTAGGAAAAATATAATTGGTCACACAGGTGGCTAAAGAAACTGAACACTTCAAAGTGTAAAATAATAAGAATGAGCAAGAGTGCAAGAAAGTACATATTTGGGTATCCAGTATCAGGAGAGGAACCTTGAGGATCTGTAAACGAAAGAGATCTTGTGGCAAATGTATTTGCAAATTTGTCTCTGGAATTGCACAGAAATAGTTCAAACAGCATATGCTTTCTTAGCAAACTTGAGGGTGTCCTTCAGGTACATGGACAAGGAAATGTTCAAATATATTGACATATCTTTTGATTTTGAGCAACCAATCTGAAAAAGTAGACACTGTGTTTCTGAAGATATGACATTTTTAGTGAGTTAAAAATTAACACTGAAAGAGAGACAGGAAGCTGTAATGTAGGACTCTTTCCCATGAACATGATTAGGTAAATAAATGCTTGGCAGTATCAAAAGCAAGCAAAAATTGAGTACCTAAGTAAAATAAGAGAGGCAGAGAAGGCATATAAGAGTACAATACGTGGAATGCCAAGAAAAATCCTATGCTTCTCCAAGCCTCTGTCAGAGGGAAGTTAAGGGTTTAGGAACAACTTTTAAAGTTAGAAAGGTCAGACAGAAGCATTTTCGAGAGAGATGAAAAGATCTGCAGAGCTTTCAAGATGGAGTTCAAGGCAGTATTTACAGCCGGGAATACTTCACCCTCCCATATAGCAGAGCTGGCACAACTTGGGTCAGTGTTATTGACCATCGCCTTTTCAACTACGGATGTATGCAAAGCACTGATGATATTAGATGCTCATAAATATATGGAACAATACGATATATCCCATTAGGATCTTAAAAAAAATGTTCTACACCATTATATGTAGCACTATGCATCATATCTAAGAAATCAATGGAATATGGGGAGCTTACCAGATACTGAAAACAAGCAAACAATGTACCTATCTTCATCTAGGAAAGGAGAGACACAGCTCCAAAACCACTGGACCATTTCATTAACTTGGACTGTTTACAAAGCTATGATGGAACTACTGAAAAAACACATTTCTTCCAGCCAGGAGTCCTTTAACTCTTGGTCACCTAGACAATTTGGCTTCAGAGAATGCAGGTCGATTAAAAAGACGAAAATCGTAGTAGAGCACTTAAGGAAGACCTAAACTGTCTGCATAATTGGTCACACAGGGCGTAACTGAACACTTCAAAGTGTAAAGTAATAAGAATGGGCAAGAGTGCAAGAAAGTACATATTTGGGTATCCAGCATCAGGAGAGGAACCTTGAGAATCTGTAAACGAAAGAAATCTTGTGGCAAATGTATTTGCAGATTTGTCTCTGGAGTTGCACATAAATAGTTCAAACAGCATATGCTTTCTTAGCAAACTTGAGGGTGTCCTTCAGGTACATGGACAAGGAAATGTTCAAATGTATTGACACATCTTTTGTGAGGCCTGAGTTTAAAATATAGCATCCTTTTAGAATCCACACTTGAAAAAGCATAAGCAGTAACTGAAGATAGTCCAGAGGTATGCTACGAGGTATGTGACAGAGATATGTAAACTCAATTATGAGGAAAGGCCAAAGGAGCTAGATTAACCATATCTGGAAACTAAAAGGAAGGAGGGGGTTATATGGTAATGGTTTTTAAATTTCATTCTGGTTTTGACAACGTACATAGGATATGATATTTTGATATGGATAACTCTAGAATAAGAGGTAATTGTTTTATGCTTTTAAAGCAAAGGTTTTTGCTGGACGCAAGGATGTATTTTCTAGTCTAAGAAAAGTTTTTAATTGAAATTCAGCAATTGAGGGAACAGTAAATGCTAAATATTTCCATAGTTTTAATGATAAATATGATATGTATCATTATACAAAATATGAAACCCATAAGAAGTTGTGGTATGATGAGCATAGGGCTCTTTACCTGAAAGCATAATTAGGTAAATAGAAACAAGTAAATACACGCACACCATTAGTTTTTCTAAGTACATATTATGTCTCTATGGAATGATCTTCCCACGGCGAAACCACACCGTATTTACAAAACGGACTAGAAAACAGTCTGGTAACAATGCTTATAAAACTCCCTTTATGGAGCTCACATTATTCAACCTATCATTTACAATTATTTCGCATCTCCTTAGTTTTCATAGTATAAATGTGTAATTTTGATATATAATTTCTTTAATTCTCTTGATTTTCTTAGTCTATCAGGTCAGTTTTCTTGTTAAAGTAAAATCACTAAATATCAATAATCAAGATATCCAGAAATAATAATACTCAAATCGTTTCTCTACTTTGTTTAACAGATTCCATTGAAGGCTTTGTGGAGGGAATCACAGGTGATAGATCACTACGAATAAAACGTGATGTCTTCCAGACCAGTCCACCAGACGTCCAAGCCATTTCCACTGAGACTTATGACGATCTAGCCCAACATAAGACAGATAAAGAAGAGGTGGTGGCGAAAAGCAAAGCCAAAATTCAGGCCCTGGAGAATATTAAAGATTCACTTCAAAATTTAGCCAATGCCATTGACACCCTTTCAGGGCGTCACGAGAGGTCTCTCATTGGCTTCTCATCCGGTCAGTTTGATACTGCCACTGGTATGTTAACCATATCACCTTACTGTGGCCTTAATACTCAGAATCAGATACAAGGAGAGCCTTCCTTTGTATTACTTTGGATCTTTGCTGACTTTGACAGACTTATTGTGAGTGGCACCATAGAAGACCTTGAGTGTCTTGCTTTCCTAACAGAAGATATAACGCTGGCTCTTGAAAACGGTCTCTTTATGATCAATCCCAGCGATATAAAATCTTTAGAAGAAGCTGTTTCATCTTCTCTAGAGAATGCAGCAGAAGAATCAGCCCAGATTCAAGCGGAAATTGATGCTCTCATCGTGGAATTAAGTACCACTTCCATCAAAGGTTGGACATGATGTTTGCGGGAGTGTAGTAAGATATGTTAAACACATGATTTGTGTTTGTTATAATAATGAAATATTACAATGAATAATATACAACCGAAGCAATGATAATAATAATAATAATAATAATAATAATAATAATAATAATAATAATAATAATAATAATAATAATAATAATAATAATAATAATAATAATAATAATAATAATAATAATAATAATAATAATAATAATAATAATAATAATAATAATAATAATAATAATTGTCATAATATGAAAATTATATTAAAATATATTTAGTATTACAATATATACAGCTCTCTCTCTCTCTCTCTCTCTCTCTCTCTCTCTCTCTCTCTCTCTCTCTCTCTCTCTCTCTCTCTCTCTCTCTCTCTCTTCTCTCTCTCTCTCTCTCTCTCTCTCTCTCTCTCTCTCTCTCTCTCTCTCTCTCTGTAATCACCTAATTGTATTTACCTAATTGTGTTCAGGGAAAAGAGTCATATGCTCGTAGCTCCCCGTCTCCTGGTCGGTTCCACTTAGGTACTCAGTGATACCTGTCACTCTTGTCCTTAAAACTATGAATTGAGTTAGCATTAACTACCTCTTCGCTTAGAGAATGCCAATCATCAACTACTCTTACACTAAAAAAGCACTTAATCACATCCTGCAAAGAATTTTTCTTACAAAGCTTCAATATATAACCTCTAGCTCTATATCCAGTCATATAAATATATTGATCCCTATCCACTCTGTCATAATCATGAAGGAATTTAAAACCGTCGCCATCCCTCATTCTTCTAACTTCGAGTGATGGTAAGTCTAATTTCCTCAGCCTCTCCTCATAACTGAGATTGCATATATCTGGCACCAGTTTCGTGGCATGTCATTGAACTTTTTCCAACTTAACTACGTGCTTTATCAAGTGTGGATTCCTAAAGAGGACTGCATATTCAAGCTTTGTCCTCATATAGGCTAGATAAATATTTCTGAAAATTTCCTTGTCCATGTGTCTGTAGGCTACCCTTACAATTTGTAAGAAAGCATATGCTGCCCGTACTATGCCATTTATATGCACTTCCGGAGCCAAATCTGCCAGTACATTTACTCTTAGAGCTCTCACATTCTCCGTCTCTTGACGTTCTTTTCCTGCTATTGCGTATCCAAGCTTGGACCTTCTTTCACTTGTACCCATTCTCATTACCTTGCATTTAGAAGTATTGAATTTCATTAGCCACTTTTCTGACCACTCATGCAGATTATTTAGGATTTCCTGAAGTTCTCTATCATTGTTCTTGTCTCGTACTTTCTTCACAATCTTTACTTTATCTGCTAACATATTCAAGAATGAATTTACTGACTCTGGTAAGTCAATTACGTATACAAAGAGCAAAAGTGGCCATAAAACTAAGCCCTGTGGAACCCCACTACTAACCTTTCTCCATTCAGACACTGAGTGTTTTACTGTAACCCTCCATTCCCTTCCTTCTAAGTAAGCTTTTATCCATTCCAAGACGTTTTCACCTATTCTCGCCCTTACTTGCAGCTTCTTACTAAAATTATCGTTTGTGACCATATCAAATGCCTTCTGGAAATCTAGGAATATGCAATCCACCCAGCCCTTTCTTTCATATAAAATCCGGCTTACCTCATCATAAAATTCTAATAAGTTTGTTACCGTAGAGCAGCCTTCTCTGAAGCCATGATGTCTAACTGACAAAATGATGAAGGATTCCAAGTAAAGTGAAGGAAACAGAACTATTGATTAGAGTTGTATCCTTCCTTCCCTCTTTGAAGATAGGTGTCACGTTTGCTTGTTTCCAGCATGTTGGAATATCCCCAGATTCTAGCGCCTTTTCAATTATGATGCATAAGGGCGCTGATATTGGATTAGCGCATTTCTTATGTACATAAGGGGATACATCATCAGGACCTGTAGCTTATGGGCATCCAACTCCAGAAATGTTTTGCATACCTCTTTGGCTGAAAAGATATGCTCTAATACCGGCCCATTAGCTCCTATCTCTGCAATCTGAGGGGATGAGGTATTTTAAATCCTGACTGACACTACTTGTTCAATTCTTCCCAGATATCATCATCCATCTCAGCTAAGCTTCCATCCGCTCTTTTAACTTTAAAACTTCTAGACTATGTTGATTCCTTGGTGGGTTATATACAACAGTCATTATAATGTTCTCTGACCTGGCTATTACGCGAACAACAAGAATTTCTTTGAACTCACTCTCTATAGTAAAGTTTATTTTTACAACCTGAAATTTTTAATTTATGAGTAATGCTATCCCTCAACCAGTCTTCTCATATCTTTCAACCCTTACTATTCTGAAGCCCTTAGGAAAAACTGTGACACTGTTTATGTCCTCACCTAAACTAGTTTCTGTAACCAATACTATATCTGCCTTTCTGTTCTGAATATTCTCCTTTAATTCTACTGCCTTACCAGCTACCCCATCAGAATTTGTGTACAGCAATATTAATGAGGTTGCATCCCCTGATCTAATAGCATTATTTTTTTTTATCTCCTCTCTGGCTGGAAGAACCCTGAAACAAAAGTTTTCTTCTCTTATTCATATCTTCCCTCATTTAATTTTCTAGCTTCTTGCAACAAGTTTTTTTTTTTTTAATCTTCCCATCCCGTCTTGTGTTCTCTATGGTCTAATAAACACTGTTCTGAATTCTTGAAGGTATTTCAAGGCTTTTCTCTCATCAGTACTTTTCAACATGTGTCCCCTCTCTCAGAGGTTACTTTCATTATTTTTGCCTTTACCTCCCCAGAATATTCACCAATTCGGTGATTGTTTACAATACTTTCTAGACCAAGCTTCCTTATCACATCTAAAACCCTAGCTAGTTCAAGTCTCCCCTGGCATATTGACTCCTGGTATTCACTTATGCCTGAGATTATCACTGTATTCTCTCTATCAAGTGACTGTTTGATCAGTGGATTAGCCTTTCAATCACAAATGTTTCATTTTTTCTATTACTGTTTCTTTGTAGTCAACCATTTGTACATTTCCCCCTGCCATCTCCCTCAGTGCTTCATTTAATGCCACATATTGCTTTTCTTCATCTGCAAGGAACTTTTCATGGGCTCATCTTTCTCTCTTGGAAAAGAGCAGTGAACTAACATTTAATTCATTCAGGTTGTCACTCAACTATTTGCTGTTATATTCTTGTTTACAAATTATGGTTTTATGAGTGTGTGTGTGTGTGTGTGTGTGCCTGCGTGTATGTGTGTATAGCATATTTAAGTGAACCTATTGCTCCTTTTATGCTCAGGAGAATATATAATTGCTAAATTAAGTATTTTTAATTAACAGAAACCATAACAACATCTACTCTGCGGATGCAGAGCGATGCCGAGAGCTACCGCCAGTTCCTGGAATCCAAAAAATATACATTGCTGAAAATCATATCATCAATTAAAGTCAAAGTTGGAATCCTAAAAAGGATTCAGGAACTTCTAGACAGAGTGAAATTATTCCTCAATCACATGAGTGATACAAAAGGTCACCGTATCAAAAGATCCATTCCAGAATTTGGTTTGGAATTTGACCTCAATGGGACCATGACTATATCACCCTACTGTGGTTTAAACTCTGCTGACAAACTGGAGGGACCTACCGACTACGTCATCATAGAGCTTTTGGATAACTTCAACGACACATTGGAGTTTGGAAGTCTAGAAGTCTTGCAGTGTATGGTTTGGTTAGTGGAGAACCTCACTGTGGCATTGGAAAATGGATCAGTTTTTGCCAATGGAAACTCATCCGAAAATATCACCAGTTCTGCTGATACAGTCAATGACACGGCTACCATTCTAATATATGGCTTGCAAGAGGATGTTGGCAATATGGCAGCAGAAATAGCCAATATTACAGCCTATTTGCTGAGCCTAAACAGTACAGGTAACAATAATGTATACATATATAATTATAATCAAATATACACATTACCACATGTGAAAAATAAAATATATTTTGCCCCTCTCTGAGATTCAAACCTAGGACACATGAGTGTGACAATGCATTACCCACTCCACCACCAAAAGTTTAATAGAAGGAAGAAATATATCAACTAACTGTTAAACTAATGAATGAACATATTCTAACAAATGCATGTGTTCGTTTTTCTCTATCTTCCCAACCTCAATCGAGGTTTGTTTTCACATTAATTCAGATCCCATTCTATACAGACATCATTAATGATTAAATAAACACATTATCATGTGTGAAAACATTAAACTTATATTCCCTTGTCCAGGATATGAACCTAAGACGCATAATCGGTGTGCCAAGGCACTATTAACTACATCACCGATTGCATAAAATAAGACAGAAGCCTCTCAACTAAGCTAGGAAATCAACATATTCTAGCAACTTCCTATGTCCATTTTAATATTTCTTCCTAAA
>JAXCGZ010006048.1:57500-75012 GCA_037179515.1 Halocaridina rubra
ACATCTCCACCTCAACTCACCACTGAAGTAACCGATTATTCTTCTACAATTAAAAAATCCACAATTGAAAGTGATAACAGAACACTGCAAGGAGACACAGCAATAATATCTTCAACATCTCAGGCAACTCTAGCTTCGGAAGAACCTGTTACAACAAATTTTTCTGGACTTCCTTCTACTGTTGCAAAATCTACAGCAGCCACTGAACAACTTATTACAACACAGATATCCTCTACTTTCACTTTAAGAGAAACTACTGATAAAGCGACACTTTCCACACAACAATCAATAGTATCAACATCTCCACCTCCACTCACTACTGATGTAACTGGTCATTCTTCTACACTTCAAGAATCCACATTTAAAAGTGATAGTACAACACTGCAAGCAGAAACGACAGTATTATCTTCAACTTCTCAGTCAATATCAACTTCTGAAGTACCTTTTACTACTAATTTTTCTGGACTACCTTCTACTCCTGCAACATCTACAGCATCCACTGAACAACTTAAGTCATCACCGGAGCAATCAGCTACTTCACAAACATCAACAACAACTAAGATAGTTTCACCAACAATAGAAGATACAGAAATTACCTCTACTTCAAATATAGTACCAACTACTAAAAAGACAACAGTTTCTACAATACAAGGAACTATATCAACATCTGAAGTACCGACTTCTAATGAAGTGACTGGGTATTCTACAACAGGAGTACCCTCCACTAAAATAATTGATAATACAACTTTAGAATATAGAGAAACAACTACAACTGACTTACTCGTAGACACAACAGACAATGAACCTGAAATTTCTTCATCTCCCAAAACAATCACATCTACAGAACTTACTCAGTCTTCAATATTTAACACTGGTGAAACATCTTCAACTGCTTACATTTCTACAGATGTGTCTGGGAAATCACCAAATAAAACATCATCTACAGAAGCAGTGGAGCAGACTACGTCAATGAAAGAAGAGTCAACTAGTCTATATACATTAGAAACCACTTCAATAAGAACACAGATGTCCTCCAATCCCACATTAAAAGTAACTTCTAAAAAACCAATAGTTTCCACACAACAATCAATTATTTCAACATCTCCACCTCCACTCACTACTGATGTAACTGGCCATTCTTCTACAATTCAAGAATCCACATTTAAAAGTGATAGTACAACACTGCAAGCAGAAACGACAGTATTATCTTCAACTTCTCAGTCAATATCAACTTCTGAAGTACCTTTTACTACTAATTTTTCTGGACTACCTTCTACTCCTGCAACATCTACAGCATCCACTGAACAACTTAAGTCATCACCGGAGCAATCAGCTACTTCACAAACATCAACAACAACTAAGATAGTTTCACCAACAATAGAAGATACAGAAATTACCTCTACTTCAAATATAGTACCAACTACTAAAAAGACAACAGTTTCTACAATACAAGGGACTATATCAACATCTGAAGTACCGACTTCTACTGAAGTGACTGGCTATTCAACAACAGGAGTACCCTCCACTAAAATAATTGATAATACAACTTTAGAATATAGAGAAACAACTACAACTGACATACTCGTAGACACAACAGACAATGAAGCTGAAATTTCTTCATCTCCCAAAACAATCACATCTACAGAACTTACTCAGTCTTCAATATTTAACACTGGTGAAACATCTTCAACTGCTTTTATTTCTACAGATGTATCTGGGAAATCGCCAAATAAAACATCATCTACAGAAGCAGTGGAGCAGACTACGTCAATAAAAGAAGAGTCAACTAGTCTATATACATTAGAAACCACTTCAATAAGAACACAGATGTCCTCCAATCCCACATTAAAAGTAACTTCTAAAAAACCAATAGTTTCCACACAACAATCAATTATTTCAACATCTCCACCTCCACTCACTACTGATGTAACTGGCCATTCTTCTACAATTCAAGAATCCACATTTAAAAGTGATAGTACAACACTGCAAGCAGAAACGACAGTATTATCTTCAACTTCTCAGTCAATATCAACTTCTGAAGTACCTTTTACTACTAATTTTTCTGGACTACCTTCTACTCCTGCAACATCTACAGCATCCACTGAACAACTTAAGTCATCACCGGAGCAATCAGCTACTTCACAAACATCAACAACAACTAAGATAGTTTCACCAACAATAGAAGATACAGAAATTACCTCTACTTCAAATATAGTACCAACTACTAAAAAGACAACAGTTTCTACAATACAAGGAACTATATCAACATCTGAAGTACCGACTTCTAATGAAGTGACTGGGTATTCTACAACAGGAGTACCCTCCACTAAAATAATTGATAATACAACTTTAGAATATAGAGAAACAACTACAACTGACATACTCGTAGACACAACAGACAATGAACCTGAAATTTCTTCATCTCCCAAAACAATCACATCTACAGAACTTACTCAGTCTTCAATATTTGACACTGGTGAAACATCTTCAACTGCTTTTATTTCTACAGATGTATCTGGGAAATCGCCAAATAAAACATCATCTACAGAAGCAGTGGAGCAGACTACGTCAATGAAAGAAGAGTCAACTAGTCTATATACATTAGAAACCACTTCAATAAGAACACAGATGTCCTCCAATCCCACATTAAAAGTAACTTCTAAAAAACCAATAGTTTCCACACAACAATCAATTATTTCAACATCTCCACCTCCACTCACTACTGATGTAACTGGCCATTCTTCTACAATTCAAGAATCCACATTTAAAAGTGATAGTACAACACTGCAAGCAGAAACGACAGTATTATCTTCAACTTCTCAGTCAATATCAACTTCTGAAGTACCTTTTACTACTAATTTTTCTGGACTACCTTCTACTCCTGCAACATCTACAGCATCCACTGAACAACTTAAGTCATCACCGGAGCAATCAGCTACTTCACAAACATCAACAACAACTAAGATAGTTTCACCAACAATAGAAGATACAGAAATTACCTCTACTTCAAATATAGTAACAACTACTAAAAAGACAACAGTTTCTACAATACAAGGAACTATATCAACATCTGAAGTACCGACTTCTACTGAAGTGACTGGGTATTCTACAACAGGAGTACCCTCCACTAAAATAATTGATAATACAACTTTAGAATATAGAGAAACAACTACAACTGACATACTCGTAGACACAACAGACAATGAACCTGAAATTTCTTCATCTCCCAAAACAATCACATCTACAGAACTTACTCAGTCTTCAATATTTGACACTGGTGAAACATCTTCAACTGCTTTTATTTCTACAGATGTATCTGGGAAATCGCCAAATAAAACATCATCTACAGAAGCAGTGGAGCAGACTACGTCAATGAAAGAAGAGTCAACTAGTCTATATACATTAGAAACCACTTCAATAAGAACACAGATGTCCTCCAATCCCACATTAAAAGTAACTTCTAAAAAACCAATAGTTTCCACACAACAATCAATTATTTCAACATCTCCACCTCCACTCACTACTGATGTAACTGGCCATTCTTCTACAATTCAAGAATCCACATTTAAAAGTGATAGTACAACACTGCAAGCAGAAACGACAGTATTATCTTCAACTTCTCAGTCAATATCAACTTCTGAAGTACCTTTTACTACTAATTTTTCTGGACTACCTTCTACTCCTGCAACATCTACAGCATCCACTGAACAACTTAAGTCATCACCGGAGCAATCAGCTACTTCACAAACATCAACAACAACTAAGATAGTTTCACCAACAATAGAAGATACAGAAATTACCTCTACTTCAAATATAGTACCAACTACTAAAAAGACAACAGTTTCTACAATACAAGGAACTATATCAACATCTGAAGTACCGACTTCTAATGAAGTGACTGGGTATTCTACAACAGGAGTACCCTCCACTAAAATAATTGATAATACAACTTTAGAATATAGAGAAACAACTACAACTGACATACTCGTAGACACAACAGACAATGAACCTGAAATTTCTTCATCTCCCAAAACAATCACATCTACAGAACTTACTCAGTCTTCAATATTTAACACTGGTGAAACATCTTCAACTGCTTTTATTTCTACAGATGTATCTGGGAAATCGCCAAATAAAACATCATCTACAGAAGCAGTGGAGCAGACTACGTCAATAAAAGAAGAGTCAACTAGTCTATATACATTAGAAACCACTTCAATAAGAACACAGATGTCCTCCAATCCCACATTAAAAGTAACTTCTAAAAAACCAATAGTTTCCACACAACAATCAATTATTTCAACATCTCCACCTGCACTCACTACTGATGTAACTGGCCATTCTTCTACAAGTCAAGAATCCACATTTAAAAGTGATAGTACAACACTGCAAGCAGAAACGACAGTATTATCTTCAACTTCTCAGTCAATATCAACTTCTGAAGTACCTTTTACTACTAATTTTTCTGGACTACCTTCTACTCCTGCAACATCTACAGCATCCACTGAACAACTTAAGTCATCACCGGAGCAATCAGCTACTTCACAAACATCAACAACAACTAAGATAGTTTCACCAACAATAGAAGATACAGAAATTACCTCTACTTCAAATATAGTACCAACTACTAAAAAGACAACAGTTTCTACAATACAAGGAACTATATCAACATCTGAAGTACGGACTTCTAATGAAGTGACTGGGTATTCAACAACAGGAGTACCCTCCACTAAAATAATTGATAATACAACTTTAGAATATAGAGAAACAACTTCAACTGACATACTCGTAGACACAACAGACAATGAACCTGAAATTTCTTCATCTCCCAAAACAATCACATCTACAGAACTTACTCAGTCTTCAATATTTAACACTGGTGAAACATCTTCAACTGCTTTTATTTCTACAGATGTATCTGGGAAATCGCCAAATAAAACATCATCTACAGAAGCAGTGGAGCAGACTACGTCAATAAAAGAAGAGTCAACTAGTCTATATACATTAGAAACCACTTCAATAAGAACACAGATGTCCTCCACTCCCACATTAAAAGTAACTTCTACAAAACCAATAGTTTCCACACAACAATCAATTATTTCAACATCTCCACCTGCACTCACTACTGATGTAACTGGCCATTCTTCTACAATTCAAGAATCCACATTTAAAAGTGATAGTACAACACTGCAAGCAGAAACGACAGTATTATCTTCAACTTCTCAGTCAATATCAACTTCTGAAGTATCTTTTACTACTAATTTTTCTGGACTACCTTCTACTCCTGCAACATCTACAGCATCCATTGAACAACTTAAGTCATCAACGGAGCAATCAGCTACTTCACAAACATCAACAACAACTAAGATAGTTTCACCAACAACAGAAGATTCAGAAATTACCTCTACTTCAAATATAGTAACAACTACTAAAAAGACAACAGTTTCTACATTACAAGGAACTATATCAACATCTGAAGTACCGACTTCTAATGAAGTGACTGGGTATTCTACAACAGGAGTACCCTCCACTAAAATAATTGATAATACAACTTTAGAATATAGAGAAACAACTACAACTGACTTACTCGTAGACACAACAGACAATGAACCTGAAATTTCTTCATCTCCCAATACAGTCACATCTACAGAACTTACTCAGTCTTCAATATTTAACACTGGTGAAACATCTTCAACTGATTACATATCTACAGGTGTGTCTGGGAAATCTCCAAATAAAACATCATCTACAGAAGCAGTGGAGCAGACTACGTCAATGAAAGAAGAGTCAACTAGTCTATATACATTAGAAACCACTTCAATAAGAACACAGATGTCCTCCACTCCCACATTAAAAGTAACTTCTACAAAACCAATAGTTTCCACACAACAATCAATTATTTCAACATCTCCACCTCCACTCACTATTGATGTAACTGGCCATTCTTCTACAAGTCAAGAATCCACATTTAAAAGTGATAGTACAACACTGCAAGCAGAAACGACAGTATTATCTTCAACTTCTCAGTCAATATCAACTTCTGAAGTACCTTTTACTACTAATTTTTCTGGACTACCTTCTACTCCTGCAACATCTACAGCATCCACTGAACAACTTAAGTCATCACCGGAGCAATCAGCTACTTCACAAACATCAACAACAACTAAGATAGTTTCACCAACAATAGAAGATACAGAAATTACCTCTACTTCAAATATAGTACCAACTACTAAAAAGACAACAGTTTCTACAATACAAGGAACTATATCAACATCTGAAGTACCGACTTCTAATGAAGTGACTGGGTATTCAACAACAGGAGTACCCTCCACTAAAATAATTGATAATACAACTTTAGAATATAGAGAAACAACTTCAACTGACATACTCGTAGACACAACAGACAATGAAGCTGAAATTTCTTCATCTCCCAAAACAATCACATCTACAGAACTTACTCAGTCTTCAATATTTAACACTGGTGAAACATCTTCAACTGCTTTTATTTCTACAGATGTATCTGGGAAATCGCCAAATATAACATCATCTACAGAAGCAGTGGAGCAGACCACGTCAATAAAAGAAGAGTCAACTAGTCTATATACATTAGAAACCACTTCAATAAGAACACAGATGTCCTCCAATCCCACATTAAAAGTAACTTCTAAAAAACCAATAGTTTCCACACAACAATCAATTATTTCAACATCTCCACCTCCACTCACTACTGATGTAACTGGCCATTCTTCTACAATTCAAGAATCCACATTTAAAAGTGATAGTACAACACTGCAAGCAGAAACGACAGTATTATCTTCAACTTCTCAGTCAATATCAACTTCTGAAGTACCTTTTACTACTAATTTTTCTGGACTACCTTCTACTCCTGCAACATCTACAGCATCCACTGAACAACTTAAGTCATCACCGGAGCAATCAGCTACTTCACAAACATCAACAACAACTAAGATAGTTTCACCAACAATAGAAGATACAGAAATTACCTCTACTTCAAATATAGTACCAACTACTAAAAAGACAACAGTTTCTACAATACAAGGAACTATATCAACATCTGAAGTACCGACTTCTAATGAAGTGACTGGGTATTCTACAACAGGAGTACCCTCCACTAAAATAATTGATAATACAACTTTAGAATATAGAGAAACAACTACAACTGACATACTCGTAGACACAACAGACAATGAAGCTGAAATTTCTTCATCTCCCAAAACAATCACATCTACAGAACTTACTCAGTCTTCAATATTTAACACTGGTGAAACATCTTCAACTGCTTTTATTTCTACAGATGTATCTGGGAAATCGCCAAATAAAACATCATCTACAGAAGCAGTGGAGCAGACTACGTCAATGAAAGAAGAGTCAACTAGTCTATATACATTAGAAACCACTTCAATAAGAACACAGATGTCCTCCAATCCCACATTAAAAGTAACTTCTAAAAAACCAATAGTTTCCACACAACAATCAATTATTTCAACATCTCCACCTGCACTCACTACTGATGTAACTGGCCATTCTTCTACAATTCAAGAATCCACATTTAAAAGTGATAGTACAACACTGCAAGCAGAAACGACAGTATTATCTTCAACTTCTCAGTCAATATCAACTTCTGAAGTACCTTTTACTACTAATTTTTCTGGACTACCTTCTACTCCTGCAACATCTACAGCATCCACTGAACAACTTAAGTCATCAACGGAGCAATCAGCTACTTCACAAACATCAACAACAACTAAGATAGTTTCACCAACAATAGAAGATACAGAAATTACCTCTACTTCAAATATAGTACCAACTACTAAAAAGACAACAGTTTCTACATTACAAGGAACTATATCAACATCTGAAGTACCGACTTCTAATGAAGTGACTGGGTATTCTACAACAGGAGTACCCTCCACTAAAATAATTGATAATACAACTTTAGAATATAGAGAAACAACTACAACTGACTTACTCGTAGACACAACAGACAATGAACCTGAAATTTCTTCATCTCCCAATACAATCACATCTACAGAACTTACTCAGTCTTCAATATTTAACACTGGTGAAACATCTTCAACTGCTTACATTTCTACAGATGTGTCTGGGAAATCTCCAAATAAAACATCATCTACAGAAGCAGTGGAGCAGACTACGTCAATAAAAGAAGAGTCAACTAGTCTATATACATTAGAAACCACTTCAATAAGAACACAGATGTCCTCCAATCCCACATTAAAAGTAACTTCTAAAAAACCAATAGTTTCCACACAACAATCAATTATTTCAACATCTCCACCTCCACTCACTACTGATGTAACTGGCCATTCTTCTACAATTCAAGAATCCACATTTAAAAGTGATAGTACAACACTGCAAGCAGAAACGACAGTATTATCTTCAACTTCTCAGTCAATATCAACTTCTGAAGTACCTTTTACTACTAATTTTTCTGGACTACCTTCTACTCCTGCAACATCTACAGCATCCACTGAACAACTTAAGTCATCACCGGAGCAATCAGCTACTTCACAAACATCAACAACAACTAAGATAGTTTCACCAACAACAGAAGATACAGAAATTACCTCTACTTCAAATATAGTAACAACTACTAAAAAGACAACAGTTTCTACAATACAAGGAACTATATCAACATCTGAAGTACCGACTTCTAATGAAGTGACTGGGTATTTTACAACAGGAGTACCCTCCACTAAAATAATTGATAATACAACTTTAGAATATAGAGAAACAACTACAACTGACTTACTCATAGACACAACAGACAATGAACCTGAAATTTCTTCATCTCCCAAAACAATCACATCTACAGAACTTACTCAGTCTTCAATATTTAACCCTGGTGAAACATCTTCAACTGCTTACATTTCTACAGATGTATCTGGGAAATCGCCAAATAAAACATCATCTACAGAAGCAGTGGAGCAGACTACATCAATGAAAGAAGAGTCAACTAGTCTATATACATTAGAAACCACTTCAATAAGAACACAGATGTCCTCCAATCCCACATTAAAAGTAACTTCTAAAAAACCAATAGTTTCCACACAACAATCAATTATTTCAACATCTCCACCTCCACTCACTACTGATGTAACTGGCCATTCTTCTACAATTCAAGAATCCACATTTAAAAGTGATAGTACAACACTGCAAGCAGAAACGACAGAATTATCTTCAACTTCTCAGTCAATATCAACTTCTGAAGTACCTTTTACTACTAATTATTCTGGACTACCTTCTACTCCTGCAACATCTACAGCATCCACTGAACAACTTAAGTCATCAACGGAGCAATCAGCTACTTCACAAACATCAACTACAACTAAGATAGTTTCACCAACAACAGAAGATATAGAAATTACCTCTACTTCAAACATAGTAACAACTACTAAAAAGACAACAGTTTCTACATTACAAGGAACTATATTAACATCTGAAGTACCGACTTCTACTGAAGTGACTGGGTATTCTACAACAGGAGTACCCTCCACTAAAATAATTGATAATACAACTTTAGAATATAGAGAAACAACTACAACTGACTTACTCGTAGACACAACAGACAATGAACCTGAAATTTCTTCATCTCCCAATACAATCACATCTACAGAACTTACTCAGTCTTCAATATTTAACACTGGTGAAACATCTTCAACTGCTTACATATCTACAGGTGTGTCTGGGAAATCTCCAAATAAAACATCATCTACAGAAGCAGTGGAGCAGACTACGTCAATGAAAGAAGAGTCAACTAGTCTATATACATTAGAAACCACTTCAATAAGAACACAGATGTCCTCCAATCCCACATTAAAAGTAACTTCTAAAAAACCAATGGTTTCCACACAACAATCAATTATTTCAACATCTCCACCTCCACTCACTACTGACGTAACTGGCCATTCTTCTACAATTCAAGAATCAACATTTAAAAGTGATAGTACAACACTGCAAGCAGAAACGACAGTATTATCTTCAACTTCTCAGTCAATATCATCTTCTGAAGTACCTTTTACTACTAATTTTTCTGGACTACCTTCTACTCCTGCAACATCTACAGCATCCACTGAACAACTTAAGTCATCACCGGAGCAATCAGCTACTTCACAAACATCAACAACAACTAAGATAGTTTCACCAACAATAGAAGATACAGAAATTACCTCTACTTCAAATATAGTAACAACTACTAAAAAGACAACAGTTTCTACATTACAAGGAACTATATCAACATCTGAAGTACCGACTTCTACTGAAGTGACTGGGTATTCTACAACAGGAGTACCCTCCACTAAAATAATTGATAATACAACTTTAGAATATAGAGAAACAACTACAACTGACTTACTCGTAGACACAACAGACAATGAACCTGAAATTTCTTCATCTCCCAATACAATCACATCTACAGAACTTACTCAGTCTTCAATATTTAACACTGGTGAAACATCTTCAATTGCTTACATATCTACAGGTGTGTCTGGGAAATCTCCAAATAAAACATCATCTACAGAAGCAGTGGAGCAGACTACGTCAATGAAAGAAGAGTCAACTAGTCTATATACATTAGAAACCACTTCAATAAGAACACAGATGTCCTCCACTCCCACATTAAAAGTAACTTCTAAAAAACCAATAGTTTCCACAAAACAATCAATTATTTCAACATCACCTGCACTCACTACTGATGTAACTGGCCATTCTTCTACAATTCAAGAATCCACATTTAAAAGTGATAGTACAACACTGCAAGCAGAAACGACAGTATTATCTTCAACTTCTCAGTCAATATCAACTTCTGAAGTACCTTTTACTACTAACTTTTCTGGACTACCTTCTACTCCTGCAACATCTACAGCATCCACTGAACATCTTAAGTCATCACCGGAGCAATCAGCTACTTCACAAACATCAACAACAACTAAGATAGTTTCACCAACAACAGAAGATACAGAAATTACCTCTACTTCAAATATAGTACCAACTACTAAAAAGACAACAGTTTCTACAATACAAGGAACTATATCAACATCTGAAGTACCGACTTCTACTGAAGTGACTGGGTATTCTACAACAGGAGTACCCTCTACTAAAATAATTGATAATACAACTTTAGAATATAGAGAAACAACTACAACTGACTTACTCGTAGACACAACAGACAATGAACCTGAAATTTCTTCATCTCCCAATACAATCACATCTACAGAACTTACTCAGTCTTCAATATTTAACACTGGTGAAACATCTTCAACTGCTTACATATCTACAGGTGTGTCTGGGAAATCTCTAAATAAAACATCATCTACAGAAGCAGTGGAGCAGACTACGTCAATGAAAGAAGAGTCAACTAATCTATATACATTAGAAACCACTTCAATAAGAACACAGATGTCCTCCACTCCCACATTAAAAGTAACTTCTAAAAAACCAATAGTTTCCACACAACAATCAATTATTTCAACATCTCCACCTCCACTCACTACTGATGTAAGTGGCCATTCTTCTACAATTCAAGAATCCACATTTAAAAGTGATAGTACAACACTGCAAGCAGAAACGACAGTATTATCTTCAACTTCTCAGTCAATATCAACTTCTGAAGTACCTTTTACTACTAATTTTTCTGGACTACCTTCTACTCCTGCAACATCTACAGCATCCACTGAACAACTTAAGTCATCAACGGAGCAATCAGCTACTTCACAAACATCAACTACAACTAAGATAGTTTCACCAACAACAGAAGATACAGAAATTACCTCTACTTCAAATATAGTAACAACTACTAAAAAGACAACAGTTTCTACATTACAAGGAACTATATCAACATCTGAAGTACCGACTTCTAATGAAGTGACTGGGTATTCTACAACAGGAGTACCCTCCACTAAAATAATTGATAATACAACTTTAGAATATAGAGAAACAACTACAACTGACTTACTCGTAGACACAACAGACAATGAACCTGAAATTTCTTCATCTCCCAATACAATCACATCTACAGAACTTACTCAGTCTTCAATATTTAACACTGGTGAAACATCTTCAACTGCTTACATATCTACAAGTGTGTCTGGGAAATCTCTAAATAAAACATCATCTACAGAAGCAGTGGAGCAGACTACATCAATGAAAGAAGAGTCAACTAATCTATATACATTAGAAACCACTTCAATAAGAACACAGATGTCCTCCACTCCCACATTAAAAGTAACTTCTAAAAAACCAATAGTTTCCACACAACAATCAATTATTTCAACATCTCCACCTCCACTCACTACTGATGTAACTGGCCATTCTTCTACAAGTCAAGAATCCACATTTAAAAGTGATAGTACAACACTGCAAGCAGAAACGACAGTATTATCTTCAACTTCTCAGTCAATATCAACTTCTGAAGTACCTTTTACTACTAATTATTCTGGACTACCTTCTACTCCTGCAACATCTACAGCATCCACTGAACAACTTAAGTCATCAACGGAGCAATCAGCTACTTCACAAACATCAACAACAACTAAGATAGTTTCACCAACAACAGAAGATAAAGAAATTACCTCTACTTCAAATATAGTAACAACTACTAAAAGGACAACAGTTTCTACATTACAAGGAACTATATCAACATCTGAAGTACCGACTTCTACTGAAGTGACTGGGTATTCTACAACAGGAGTACCCTCCACTAAAATAATTGATAATACAACTTTAGAATATAGAGAAACAACTACAACTGACTTACTCGTAGACACAACAGACAATGAACCTGAAATTTCTTCATCTCCCAATACAATCACATCTACAGAACTTACTCAGTCTTCAATATTTAACACTGGTGAAACATCTTCAACTGCTTACATATCTACAGGTGTGTCTGGGAAATCTCCAAATAAAACATCATCTACAGAAGCAGTGGAGCAGACTACGTCAATGAAAGAAGAGTCAACTAGTCTATATACATTAGAAACCACTTCAATAAGAACACAGATGTCCTCCAATCCCACATTAAAAGTAACTTCTAAAAAACCAATAGTTTCCACACAACAATCAATTATTTCAACATCTCCACCTCCACTCACTACTGATGTAACTGGCCATTCTTCTACAATTCAAGAATCCACATTTAAAAGTGATAGTACAACACTGCAAGCAGAAACGACAGTATTATCTTCAACTTCTCAGTCAATATCAACTTCTGAAGTACCTTTTACAACTAATTTTTCTGGACTACCTTCTACTCCTGCAACATCTACAGCATCCACTGAACAACTTAAGTCATCACCGGAGCAATCAGCTACTTCACAAACATCAACAACAACTAAGATAGTTTCACCAACAACAGAAGATACAGAAATTACCTCTACTTCAAATATAGTAACAACTACTAAAAGGACAACAGTTTCTACATTACAAGGAACTATATCAACATCTGAAGTACCGACTTCTACTGAAGTGACTGGGTATTCTACAACAGGAGTACCCTCCACTAAAATAATTGATAATACAACTTTAGAATATAGAGAAACAACTACAACTGACTTACTCGTAGACACAACAGACAATGAACCTGAAATTTCTTCATCTCCCAATACAATCACATCTACAGAACTTACTCAGTCTTCAATATTTAACACTGGTGAAACATCTTCAACTGCTTACATATCTACAGGTGTGTCTGGGAAATCTCCAAATAAAACATCATCTACAGAAGCAGTGGAGCAGACTACGTCAATGAAAGAAGAGTCAACTAGTCTATATACATTAGAAACCACTTCAATAAGAACACAGATGTCCTCCAATCCCACATTAAAAGTAACTTCTAAAAAACCAATAGTTTCCACACAACAATCAATTATTTCAACATCTCCACCTCCACTCACTACTGATGTAACTGGCCATTCTTCTACAATTCAAGAATCCACATTTAAAAGTGATAGTACAACACTGCAAGCAGAAACGACAGTATTATCTTCAACTTCTCAGTCAATATCAACTTCTGAAGTACCTTTTACTACTAATTCTTCTGGACTACCTTCTACTCCTGCAACATCTACAGCATCCACTGAACAACTTAAGTCATCAACGGAGCAATCAGCTACTTCACAAACATCAACAACAACTAAGATAGTTTCACCAACAACAGAAGATTCAGAAATTACCTCTACTTCAAATATAGTAACAACTACTAAAAAGACAACAGTTTCTACATTACAAGGAACTATATCAACATCTGAAGTACCGACTTCTACTGAAGTGACTGGGTATTCTACAACAGGAGTACCCTCCACTAAAATAATTGATAATACAACTTTAGAATATAGAGAAACAACTACAACTGACTTACTCGTAGACACAACAGACAATGAACCTGAAATTTCTTCATCTCCCAATACAATCACATCTACAGAACTTACTCAGTCTTCAATATTTAACACTGGTGAAACATCTTCAACTGCTTACATATCTACAGGTGTGTCTGGGAAATCTCCAAATAAAACATCATCTACAGAAGCAGTGGAGCAGACTACGTCAATGAAAGAAGAGTCAACTAGTCTATATACATTAGAAACCACTTCAATAAGAACACAGATGTCCTCCAATCCCACATTAAAAGTAACTTCTAAAAAACCAATAGTTTCCACACAACAATCAATTATTTCAACATCTCCACCTCCACTCACTACTGATGTAACTGGCCATTCTTCTACAATTCAAGAATCCACATTTAAAAGTGATAGTACAACACTGCAAGCAGAAACGACAGTATTATCTTCAACTTCTCAGTCAATATCAACTTCTGAAGTACCTTTTACTACTAATTTTTCTGGACTACCTTCTACTCCTGCAACATCTACAGCATCCACTGAACAACTTAAGTCATCACCGGAGCAATCAGCTACTTCACAAACATCAACAACAACTAAGATAGTTTCACCAACAACAGAAGATACAGAAATTACCTCTACTTCAAATATAGTAACAACTACTAAAAAGACAACAGTTTCTACATTACAAGGAACTATATCAACATCTGAAGTACCGACTTCTACTGAAGTGACTGGGTATTCTACAACAGGAGTACCCTCCACTAAAATAATTGATAATACAACTTTAGAATATAGAGAAACAACTACAACTGACTTACTCGTAGACACAACAGACAATGAACCTGAAATTTCTTCATCTCCCAATACAATCACATCTACAGAACTTACTCAGTCTTCAATATTTAACACTGGTGAAACATCTTCAACTGCTTACATATCTACAGGTGTGTCTGGGAAATCTCCAAATAAAACATCATCTACAGAAGCAGTGGAGCAGACTACGTCAATGAAAGAAGAGTCAACTAGTCTATATACATTAGAAACCACTTCAATAAGAACACAGATGTCCTCCAATCCCACATTAAAAGTAACTTCTAAAAAACCAATAGTTTCCACACAACAATCAATTATTTCAACATCTCCACCTCCACTCACTACTGATGTAACTGGCCATTCTTCTACAATTCAAGAATCCACATTTAAAAGTGATAGTACAACACTGCAAGCAGAAACGACAGTATTATCTTCAACTTCTCAGTCAATATCAACTTCTGAAGTACCTTTTACTACTAATTTTTCTGGACTACCTTCTACTCCTGCAACATCTACAGCATCCACTGAACAACTTAAGTCATCACCGGAGCAATCAGCTACTTCACAAACATCAACAACAACTAAGATAGTTTCACCAACAACAGAAGATACAGAAATTACCTCTACTTCAAATATAGTAACAACTACTAAAAAGACAACAGTTTCTACATTACAAGGAACTATATCAACATCTGAAGTACCGACTTCTACTGAAGTGACTGGGTATTCTACAACAGGAGTACCCTCCACTAAACTAATTGATAATACAACTTTAGAATATAGAGAAACAACTACAACTGACTTACTCGTAGACACAACAGACAATGAACCTGAAATTTCTTCATCTCCCAATACAATCACATCTACAGAACTTACTCAGTCTTCAATATTTAACACTGGTGAAACATCTTCAACTGCTTACATATCTACAGGTGTGTCTGGGAAATCTCCAAATAAAACATCATCTACAGAAGCAGTGGAGCAGACTACGTCAATGAAAGAAGAGTCAACTAGTCTATATACATTAGAAACCACTTCAATAAGAACACAGATGTCCTCCAATCCCACATTAAAAGTAACTTCTAAAAAACCAATAGTTTCCACACAACAATCAATTATTTCAACATCTCCACCTCCACTCACTACTGATGTAACTGGCCATTCTTCTACAATTCAAGAATCCACATTTAAAAGTGATAGTACAACACTGCAAGCAGAAACGACAGTATTATCTTCAACTTCTCAGTCAATATCAACTTCTGAAGTACCTTTTACTACTAATTTTTCTGGACTACCTTCTACTCCTGCAACATCTACAGCATCCACTGAACAACTTAAGTCATCACCGGAGCAATCAGCTACTTCACAAACATCAACTACAACTAAGATAGTTTCACCAACAACAGAAGATACAGAAATTACCTCTACTTCAAATATAGTAACAACTACTAAAAAGACAACAGTTTCTACATTACAAGGAACTATATCAACATCTGAAGTACCGACTTCTACTGAAGTGACTGGGTATTCTACAACAGGAGTACCCTCCACTAAAATAATTGATAATACAACTTTAGAATATAGAGAAACAACTACAACTGACTTACTCGTAGACACAACAGACAATGAACCTGAAATTTCTTCATCTCCCAATACAATCACATCTACAGAACTTACTCAGTCTTCAATATTTAACACTGGTGAAACATCTTCAACTGCTTACATATCTACAGGTGTGTCTGGGAAATCTCCAAATAAAACATCATCTACAGAAGCAGTGGAGCAGACTACGTCAATGAAAGAAGAGTCAACTAGTCTATATACATTAGAAACCACTTCAATAAGAACACAGATGTCCTCCAATCCCACATTAAAAGTAACTTCTACAAAACCAATGGTTTCCACACAACAATCAATTATTTCAACATCTCCACCTCCACTCACTACTGACGTAACTGGCCATTCTTCTACAATTCAAGAATCAACATTTAAAAGTGATAGTACAACACTGCAAGCAGAAACGACAGTATTATCTTCAACTTCTCAGTCAATATCAACTTCTGAAGTACCTTTTACTACTAATTTTTCTGGACTACCTTCTACTCCTGCAACATCTACAGCATCCACTGAACAACTTAAGTCATCACCGGAGCAATCAGCTACTTCACAAACATCAACAACAACTAAGATAGTTTCACCAACAACAGAAGATACAGAAATTACCTCTACTTCAAATATAGTAACAACTACTAAAAAGACAACAGTTTCTACATTACAAGGAACTATATCAACATCTGAAGTACCGACTTCTACTGAAGTGA